>JAVYIG010006041.1:0-125302 GCA_035222895.1 Strongylocentrotus droebachiensis
TGAGGTGTGCAGCCTTGCATCTCTTATATGACAAATCTGCCAGACCATTGCCTTCATTTACAACATGATTTATGTAATAATAATAATTTAGCCACATGAGTACAATTATGTTTGGATTGTAAATACAAACAATATCAGATTCTAATCTCAATCATTCTTCGCAAAATGCATACAATCGTATCTCAAGATTCATATTTATACGACTAAGTGAATACATCATACCATCACCGCTTTGAGAAGTGACCACCTCCCTGTTTCCACCATCCACATCAGCACGATAAGCTCGTTTTGTATCCTTGTCAGTCCAGTAGATCTTCTTCTCCACGGAGTCATATGTGATATAACGGGGTTCTTTAGTGGATGGTATAGAAGTGAAGACTAGGTCATCTCGTAGATTTGCAACATAAATCTTGTTCTCGGTGTCTGCATCGGTCACAAAGATCTTTGCAGTCAATTCTAAAATAAATGGGATAAAATAAGGTGAGGTTTGGTAACGTTAACGAGATCTAATTTCTTGGGTGTGGAAACACAACTCAGATAGATCATAAACTAGTAAAGTTATACATGTTATAATGTATAAAAACACGCGTTCCATTGCAAGGCAATTATCATTATGGTCATGATGATGTTAGGCTTTTCATCTATCAGAGCATATCTGGTATGTCTGTTAACTGATATCATTATCATGAAAGCATTCCATGTTTTAAAGGAGTCACTCTCCAGCAACGCTGAGCGCGTTGGCCATGTTGGTTGTGTGTTTTCTTTGGTGCCTGCCCTATATGGTGGCCCTGAAGGGACATCACGAATAGACTAAATCGCGAAAAATTGGCGATAAAATTCACGATATCGTCAATTTTATCGCTAATTTTTCGCGATTTAGTCTATTCGCGATGTCCCTTCAGGGCCACCATAGATATCCGTCACATCTACGAAACACGTGCAGGCCGTGTTGGCTCGGCTGCTTGCACATATGCTTTTGCTCTTCCGCCCGTAGAAAGCGCTTTCGATGACGACATTGTTCGGGCCACAATCCATGGTCGCATAGTGATTGTGACACACTGGAGCCATAGTCGCTGTCAGGGGCGTACGCAGGATTTTTTCAAGGGGGGGGTTTTAAAATCGGGCCCAAAATATTTTGCTCCCGAATTTTTTTAAATCGCGTCGGCCGAAAAGTCGCTCAGTGGGGGGTGGGGGGGGGGGTGGAAGGGGGGGGGGGGGGGTAAGCGGACACTTTTCTTTTTTTTTTGGTCTCGAAATTTGAAAATTTGAAATTTTTCTTCGTGGGGGGAGGGGGTAAGGTCACCTTTTTTAGGTTAGCCGTGGGTATATATATATATATTTTTTTTTTTTTAAATATTAAAAAAAAAAAAATCCAAAGGGGGGGGGGGGGGGGGGGGGGGGTTTAGGTTTTTTTAGGGGGGTTTACACACATTAAAATACCAAGGGGGGGTTTGAACCCCCAACCCCCCCCCCCCCCCCCCCTGCGTACTCCCCTGGTCGCTGTGCAGATGATATGAGCGAAAAGCAGAGGGTGATGAAATTAATGAATTTGGATTTTATTATAGAAATTACATAGAAATAGCAGGATGTTGATTAGTCGCTCCCCGCAGTTAATTGTTGCAGTTTTCTTCTTACACACAATTTCATTTTCTAAAAAGAAAGATACACTGTCATTGTGAAGATTAACATTGTTGAAAGGACTGCAGGATAACATGATTTTAAGGTCAATTTACAGGTACACAAATAAAATGATAAAACATCGTAATCTACAAATGACAGAGGAAGAAGTAGGAGGAGAAGAAGAGGAGGAAATGAAGAAGAAGAAACAAGAAGAGAAGAAGAATAGAAGAATAAAGAGGAAGAATAGGAGAATAAAAAGGTAGAAGAAGAAGAAGAAGAAGAAGAAGAAGCAGAAGAAAAAGGAGATGAAGAAGAAGAAGAAGAAGAAGAAGAAAAGTGGCCTAAAACTGGTACCGATCCTCACAAACTTATCATTCTCTTAATTTCATCCACAAGGATGGGGGGGGGAGAGATGTCGAATATGCGACGTACCAAACCGGTGACTTGTTTATACGTTTCCTTTTAGCATGTAACTTAAATCTTTACAGTTTTCCATTGATGGAAAATGAACCAGAAAATTGTATCAATGTCACGTTGATAGGCATTAATATTGAGACCTCGGCCAAAAATGTTTTCAAAAGTATACCTTATTCTTGCTTGTCTTTATTACATCTTAATATAAGAAGTCTCAACAAGAATTATGAACAATTTCGTTTGTTTCTATATAACACAGGAGTTCCTAAAAATACAGTATTAGGCGTATTACGTGGATTTCAGATGAATATTATACAGTTATTGACTGGCAGAGGGTGTAATATAACATTATTTGGACCGCTGAAGGGAGTTATATTTGCCAAGTGGTTATATTTTTCCTCAGCGCTGCGCGCTGAGGGAAAATATGGTCACGAAAGAAAATCAAAATCAAAATCAAAATTACGGAAAAATAATCTGTCGAGATAGTTCAAGAAAGAAAAAAAAACATACAAAAAAATATATATAAAAAAATTGGGGGAAAAAAAAAAAAAAATCGAAAAAAAAAAAAAATTCTTACTCAAAAAAGCATTTTTTTGGAAGAAAAAAAAAATTCAAAAAATAAATAATTTACCCGAAAAAGCATTTTTTGGGAAAAAAAGAAAATGTGGAAAAAATAATTTTCAAGGGAAAAAAAAATTCATGAAATTTTTTTTTCACCAGCTGGTAAAATATAACCAACCAGGAAAATATAACCAACTAGGAAAAATATAACAATTTGGATCCTCGCAATTGATATCACGTGACGAGCTCTGGACCAATCACATATCGGTATCTGTCTAAGCTATCTAATATAATACACTGTTTTCTCTTCCTGGATATGATATACTTACAAATAATCGTGAAAATATAACAGGTGGTGGTGCAATAGCATTTTTTGTGCCAAGTCAATTTGAATATGTTACAATCGAAGACATGAAACTGATGAATGAAATTGCAGAAACTTTGTATATTGAAATTGCTGATCGCAAAAAAAGAAAAACTATCTTGAGAGTTGTTTATAAGCCACCTCGGAGCAATCATGCTGATTTTCTGGACACTTTGAATAATTTATGACACTATCACTCCTTTCAAAACAAAAAGTGTATCACTATGGGAGATTTCAACTATAATCTTTTAACGAGTGATGCTAATATTCCTGCACATGATTTTAGAGACATATCTCTCTGCCTCTTTCTTGTCACTTATTTATAGACCCACCAATACTTCGGCAACTCTTATTTACTGAATTTAAAGCTGGCATAGTCCTGTCAGATATTACTTACAAGCATACACTTGGTTTCTTAGCAGTCAGGTAAAACAAACAAATAAACAAAACAATCAAATATTAAAGGGCACTCTTATTTTGCGAAAAAGGTAAAAAGATTCTGTATTGAAACATGTGTGTGAAAGAGGAATCAGAAGAAAACATTGGAAAACAATGTAGCAGGAAGGAAGAAATATAAACAAAACGAAAAAGTGACTTACCAGTGTTCTGGGAGTTCACCTGAAAATTGGACCGATATGTGTAAGTTAAATGTTATGATGTGTTAACTTATAACACAAAAGGTAAAGACAAGTTAAAATTCACTTTTTAATGTCGTTCTATACAATGTAAGCACAAAACACATTGTGTCAGATATGTGAGAAAATTAGGAAGGTTTAGATAAAAGATAAGAAAGTTGCATCTGATCAAAAACAAATTTGCAACTCTGTGACGTATCTTTTGAGCACCACTTCCACTTGTTACGGACTTTGAATTCGAAACTTTTCCTTTTATTCCTTTCCCCTTTTCGGAAGAAAATACATAAATATACTGAAATAAGAACAATAGTGGGTCCTAGTACAGCGCTCATGTCTGCCAAACTTGTCAACGATAAACTAATACTGATAGCTCAACTTTAGAAAGGATGTCATTATGGGACATGTGTTTTTACACACGTATCATACGAAAAGGTCTGGTTATTCACCAGCGACATGCAGTAGTGCCATGAAAATGGAAATGCATAGAAGTTTCAGTTCGAAGAAAATAGAAGATGGCTCCAAAAGCATGGAAAATAGGTCATAACGTTACAGATGAGCGTTTAATTGACTCAGTGCAAAACCCTAATGATAAAAAAACTGTCTTCTTCTTGATCTTGTTTTTTCCCTTCAAATTTCTCTGATTCTTACATTTATCCAAAGCAACTTTAGTTTAGGGTAGATGCGTTTTCATCAGGAGCAAATCAACGACAAACAAACTCTTCTCAGTGAATATATATTTATTAAAAAAATATAAAGAATACTACTAACTAACTTAAAGGTACTATGTCCCATTTGCAGGCCAAAAAAATGAAAAAGTTAAATTCCAACTGCATTTGAAAGATAATACTAATTTAGAACTTCCCTAAAAAAGGTGGGGCTTGAAAATGTCTTCAAGTGGGAAAATAACGTTTATTAGTTGTCAAATCGACTTTAGGGCTATAGAGCCCAAAAGTAATAGTCTTGATTTTCAGACAATTATTGTACCGAATGGTCATACGTTTTATGCTGCGCAAAGATTCAATCAGTTTAATCTTGGCCATCACAAGAAGTGGGTTATTGATGTAGACAAATGCTCATGTACCCTTTACAACTCTTTTCATGTATGTTATTACCAAAGAAGGAAAAAAGCCAGTCAGTCTCTCAATAGTGTCTGACAGTGAAGTCTAGCAAGTAAACGGGTTTCCTTGCATAATTTGAATATGAGGACACTGCTAACGTTTAAATTTCACAGATAGGACATATTTATTCATAATTCCTGCAAAGTTCTACAGAATTTGAGGTTGGCTGCAAAAGGGACATAGTACCTTTAAGGAAAGAAAAAGTAAATATTTAAATGTACTGAAAATCAGGGTATGCAAAAGCCAAGGGCCGACGTCCTTGTTGATTTTAATTGTTACGAAACACCAAGAATGAAGAGAAAAATGTAAACACATACCTGACTGCTTGCTAGGCCTATAAGGGCGACGACGGAAGCCAAGATAATAACAATTCCCCCTTTCATTTTGTTGATAGGTGTGTCCTGTCGCAAAATCAAGAATGGTGACTGGAAGCTTTTATTGAGCTCTTATATAAGGTGAGCGATCGTGAGTCACATTTCGTTTTGAGCCATTCATAGCAACCGTTTAGATGGATGAAATTGAAACAAAATATGGGACAACCTATCAATATAATATGGTTTATTATCATAGCCGAGGTTAGCATAACAATGTTGTATTCATGAAGTTGTTGAAAATGCAAATAAACTGTTAGCATGGTTAGTGAAATCTAACCATGAGTTGCGTCGCTATTGAATCGCTCCATCAATTTGAATTAAGGTTTCAAAAGATTTCGTTTTCTCGCCCACTTTTGTTTGGTCTGTTAAAAAACATACAACCGCATTAAGAGGAAAGGAAATTAAAACAAATAACTCCCCTCAAAAACATGGCAAAAGATCAATTGAATTGTTATTATGCAAGTCTTAAATAACCTTGGTGATGAAATATATCTACAATGAAAGCCACAAACGGAACTTTACATTTACAGAAGATATCTTCGCAAATGTGTAAGGCCTTGCAGTGTGGTACATTAGTCACGTCAAAATGAGCAAATAATGTGACATTTTTCGGGCACCGCATTACATCAATATAGGCCTTCGAGCATTGGTGATTTGTTCATAATAGTTGGATAACATGATTGACAGCAACACCCCCACGTAAATAAATAGAGAGAAATGATAACAGCGTCATATCCAAGGCTACATGGATTGATTCATTTTAATTTTATTTTCTCTTGCTCTTTCAAAAGAGGTCGAAAATGGACTTTCCTGTTTATCAAATCAAGTATGTCTGCAAGATATTAATTAGACACTTTATCAAAAAAATCATTGTACCTTGAGAGAAGCATAGCCCAGCTACCTACTGGTTGTGTTAGGAGCAGCTATAGTACATGGCCTATGGTAGTCTTATAGTGCAGACTCTCATTTACGACTGACCAGGGCTTGTGCCTGCAAACTAGGATTATAGCGCGGAGTTATAGCTTTTTTTTTAAACCTCGTAAGACATTTAAGGTCTTCCCAAACAACAAGCCTTGGGTAACTAAATAACTTAGGGACCTTTTGAAAGAAAAGAAAGCTGCACTGACAGATGGTAATAAAACACGTGTAAAAGAGCTACAAAAAGCAATACAAAGACGGATTGGTGAATGTAAACATTCATACAAAGAAAAGCTAGAAAGAAACTTCCGTGGAAATAACCCAGCCGCAGCGTGGAAAACAATGAACATGATTACCGGGTATACAGGTATACAGAAATCTCCAACCGTGGATTTTGAGGTCACACAAACTTTTGTAGAAGAACTGAATAACTTTTACTGAAGATTTGATAAGGACTTTACAGTTGAGAATGATATTATTGCCAGTAGTCTTAGAGAGACAGGTTCTGAGAATAGGGTTAACCATTAACCTCACCGAACATGAAGTGAGGGTGGAACTTGGATCAGTCCGTCCTAACAAGGCCCCTGGGCCTGACGGTATATCTAACAAAGTTCTTAAATTGTGTAAAAATCAATTAGCAGGTATCTTGATCAAACTTTTCCAATGCTCGTTGGAACAAGGAACTATTCCTCGGAAATGGAAAATGTCCTTAATCAAACCCATCCCAAAGGAAAAGAAAGCTACTAAGCCAAACGATTTCCGACCTCTTTCGCTTACCTGTAGTGTGATGAAGTCCTTTTAAAAGGTGATGCTCAAGCACCTTCTTAAATTCTCATCTTCACACATGGACCCTATGCAGTTTGCGTATAAGTGTAAGAGGGGGTAGATGATGCATTTTTGACATACTTACACAAGATGTACTCTCACGGTCACAGACTCAATTCACAGACTTCTCCAGTGCGTTTAATACTATTGTAACTCATGTATTAACGAAGGAATTGGTATCATTTAACTTCCCAACCCAGAATATTTTATGGATCCAGGACTTCCTTAGCAATCGACCACAGAAAGTGATAATGGGTAATGTTCAATCTAGAATGAGAATTCTGAACACAGGAGCACCTCAAGGATGCGTCCTTTCTCCTGTACTTTTCTCTCTGTACACCAGTGATTGTCGATGTTCCTCAAGTGCGTGTTGCATCATAAAATATGCAGATGACACAGTCATTACTGGTTACATTGCATCTGACAATACCGAATCATATACTACGACGATAGATAACTTTATTAAATGGTGTGATGATCACTTCCTTAAACTAAATATATCCAAAACAAAGGAGCTGATAATAGATTTCCGACGAAATGCTATTGAACACAGAACAATTTCCGTTCATGGGGAAGATGTAGAGCAAGTACAAGAATATAAGTATCTGGGTACGACCATAAGCAATTCACTAGACTGGTCAAAAAATGTTCAACTAATTCAAAAGAAGGCAAATCAGAGGCTATATTTTGTAAGGACCTTAAGAAGGCTAAGGGTAGACAATACACTAATTGTCCTTTTCTACAAGTCCCTAATCCAGAGTGTTCTGACGTACAACATAGTGTGCTACTTTGCTAATGCAACAAAACTTGATCAGAAGAAAGTCAATAAACCCAGGAAAATAGTTCAACGTATACTAGGGATATATTTGCCACTACTTGATAATCTGTACCAAGAGAGAGTTTCATCTAAATTAAGACAGGTTTAATGCAGGATCCCATCCACCCACTCAACGAGAACTTTAAATTTAACCGTTCAGGTATACGTTTGTGTGCACCGCGCACACAGAAAACCCGTTTCAGGCAATATTTTGTTCCCAACGCCATTCACCACTCCAATGCACAAGCCCGGAGGTCTCGAACTCAAACGTAAAAACTGGTCTCAACTTTTTTCAATCATTTGTTCTGAATTTAATTTTTGATAGGGCTCATAATACTTAACTTACCTACATTTTCAAATAAACAGTAACTTTAATGTTTGAATTTTCACTTGGAATGCCATGTATATGTTTATACTGCAATCAATGTATTTTTTGTTCCGTTTCCAATGCAACAATCATTTTCAGAATGTAACTACGTTTGTAACGATGTACATTTGATATTATTGTATTATGTATTCTTCTTGTATTATGAATATTATGTACAAAGACTGTAAAACCAGTGAAAAAAGAATTTCCCGAAAGGGACAATAAAATCTCAATTCAATTCAATTCAATTCAATTTCTAGTTTCACCGTAGCAATCTGACAATAAGACACACCGTAGCTATGCCGTAGAGCGGTTGCACGGCGACCACATGTCGGGCGTACGGTGGCCTTGCGTATGCTTTGCGTTTGCCTTGGTATTTGTCAAAAACTGTAAGCCCGCTGCAGGGACGCCCTAAGGCGACCGTGCGGCATCACTTCAAAGGCCGTACGGCAGCCGCAGGTTTTCTGTCTCCACAAATTCATCATACGCCGTGTGGCTACCTAAACATAATTATGTGACTGCTACCGTATGTGGCCGTGGGAATGCTGCGGCGGCCCTATAATTACTATTGGCCGTAGATAGTTCAGACCCCACGGCCGCCGCAGTAAATGTGACCTAGGAATACAAAAAAGTTGGTGCTCTCCTGGTGTGAAGCTTGCTCATAAATGAAACAAATTTGTGAACGGCTATATTTTAGTATTTTTTAATGAATTAGTTACAATTTGTCACTGTTATATATTTTTCACCAAATATAATTTCTATCTTCTCATCTATGGTATTTCGTCATTGAAAAGTAAAGGTTTGTTATTGATGTTAAAAGTCTTTACAACAATTTATGTCACATTTTTAATCTCTTATTATTTGCTGTCATCCTTCATGTATTTCTCCCAGTTTCATTCTCTATTCACGATCCTTGTGCTCTATAGATTGAGAATGGGTGTTGACGATTGTTTGATCCTGGTGTCTCTTGTTAAAGAAGATTTGTGGTCGAATATCCATTCATGCCTATTTTGAAATTTATGTCGCATTTTTACTCTCTTATTATTTGCTGTCATCTTTTATCTATTCATCCCATTCTTATTCTCTATTCACGATCCTGGTGCTGAGAATGGGTGGTTACGATTGTACGATCCAGGGTCCCGTTGCTTAAAACTTATTCAATGGCAACTTCCATGGAATACTTGATTTGGTGTTGAGCAATGTTACAATGGTAGTTACCATCTATGGCAGAGTTACTATTAATAGCATTGACTGCTATGGGAGGCATTGTCATTTCTATAGGCTCAAGGAGATGTTACATCCTGCTATTACCCCGAGGCGTAGTAAATTGGAACAGCTATACCTCGAATATTAAAGCAGTCCATTATCTTTTATATACCGAATTCACAAACAAATCTACAAAGAATTTTCACTTTATCCTTTTCTTGAGTAAAGATTCGTAAAAACATCACAGAACATCTGAAACACTGTCTATAAATCTTCGCTGGAAAGTTGCCTGAATGTTGCGATCATGCGGGAATCGCACACACAAAGTACTGTATAGTATCCGCGCTCCCACAAAGAATCTTTGTACACGTAAACCAATGGGGATTTCAGCAAAATGTATTCATGCGGCCCGTTAACCTGGCAATGGGCAGCTTTCTCATGACCGTATAGGTGGGCATGGCCGAAATCACGACTACAATTTCGACCAATCATATGACTAGATTTATTCAACATAGTAAAGAGAGGTTTATAATCCCGCCCCCCCCCCCACTCAGTGTTATTTAGGGTACGCGTATGCTTGTTCCCTATTTTTTAAAACACCCCCTATCTGAGTACTGCCAACATTTCCGAACCCCCCTTTCGCGGGCTTTTCGCGGGCTTTTCCTGCCTTGGAGACCCCCCTAAATCCAGAAAAATGCTAAATGTACCCCCCTAAATTCGAATAAATTTCTCAGGAGTCCAAAAAGATGAGAGAAAAAAGAAAAAACACCCCCTTTTTAAAGAAATCTCCGGGTGAAAAGTCAAATACACCCCGGACTTTGGTGCGTGAAAAGTGCCCCTTTACCGGACATTTTGGTAACACGCATGCGGTCATTCCGACCCCGGAGTGGGGGGGGGGGCCGGGTTTATAATAAGTTTTATGCAACATGTCCCTGGTGTCTCTTGTTGAGGATGGGTGGTTGAATAGCCACACATTCCTTCTTCTTTTGCTCACATCTTCACCCTCATCATTTTATTGCATAAATCTATCTGTCACTGCGTGTCTTTGTCGTATTCTTTTTATCCTGATTTTCTATTTAGGCAATCAATGTGCCCTTTATCTTAAGAACTGTTTGATTGTGTAATATTTTATGATCTGTGCAAATGTCACCAAATTAATACCTCTTTACATCCTGCTATGTGTTTTTTTTTTCTGGGGGGCGGAGATTTTTTCGGTATGACGACTCCTGTGGCTATGTTTTACGGGCAGGAAGCTGATTTTCTAACTTGATTACATTCAGAATGAGACTCACATTGCTGAAATTGTGGGGTGTTTGTATAATTGTGGTCTGACATCATATATTTGATTGCTACAGTATTTGGCCGTGGGAATGGTGCGGCGGCTCTATGCTTTTGGCCGTAGATATTTAAGACCCCACTGCATTACAGTCAACCATACATAATTATAGACTACACTTTCCACATGAGGTCAAGTAAGTTCATGAATGTCCGAGGTCTGTCCTTTTTCAGTCAGTTGTTGAATGACACAAATTAACTTTAATTTCTGGTGAAACAATTCAAACTTTGACATGAACTGTTCTGCGTGATAGTAGATTTAGTCCTTAGTCACGGGCGTACCCTTGCAAATATAATAGAGTGCCCCTACGCCTCATCACGCATAATTACATGTATTGAAGCATGGAGTTACTAAAGCATGGAGGGGAGACAACCTCACCTCCCTGGAATTACTAATGAAAATAATTTGCCTGTGACTACGGACATACTATTAAGTATATGTAATGTAACTTGAGAGGATTGCAATAGGATTATGACCATAATTTACCAACATTGTCAGTTTAATGTACATGTGTTTACAATTCATGTTCACCCGTTTAAATACAAATCTCTACGAAATTTCAGCTAATGTGCACTGTAAATGCTAGTTGAAATGAGAATTGACATGTTTCCTTTTTTTCTCCACTATCCGTATTGATATTCAGTATTCATATTGTGCCCAACTTGAACCGGGCTGGCCAAACCCTCCAAATCAGCGGCTCAGAGGGTAACAATACTGGCGCGCCAGCTTAGAGCGATACAGCGTGACGGACATGAACGCTAAACAAAAAGCCACCATAAAATAGAGAGAGAGAGAGAGAGAGAGGGTGAGAGAGAGAGAGAGAGAGAGAGGGTGAGAGAGAGAGAGAGAGAGAGGGAGGGAAAGAGAAAGAGAGAGAGAGAGAGACTGACAGACAGAAAGACACACAGCAGGTAGGAGGGTTAGATGGAGGGGAAATGCAAAAGAGAAACGCCGAGTGATCGGGACAACAAAGGGGGTGGGGCATAACAGAGGAGCAGACAGAGAAAAGACGATGACGATAAATAAATCTGCAATAGTAAAGTTTCAAATAAAAACAATGGAAATATACACACAGCATTGACAGGATTGGGCCACGTTTCGGAGTTTCATATTCCAATACCACCCTGAATTTTACATCACCATTGAACCATATTTCTCCGACCTAGCAACAACTTTGACATCTAAAGATAATAATAGTTCGTTGCTCGAGGTAAATGTGTATCTACATTTTTGAGCACATTTAAAAAATGGTCTATAGTTTGTTAGGTTTTCGATATTAGGTGTATCTAGACTTTCGAGCATTTTGCGATAGACTGCACGATGTAGGTCCCACTCAACCGTATCTCAATTGATGGTTGGAATTACTTGTGTACACAAACATACTGCACAGTTATGAAACGAGATTAGAGATGAGTCATTTGGGCCTTTTGTTGATTTTTGTTGATCACGTCCACATAGACGACGTCAAAGAGGTGACGTAATTTCGGCGGTTTGCGCATGCGTCGGGTCGTCTCACGTCGGCGGGCCAAATTTGAGAACACGTTCATCCACGATTTGAGGTTCGTCAGAAAACTCGTACTCCGTCATTTTGTTGATAGGTGTGTCCTGTCGCAAAATCAAGAATGATGACTGGAAGCTTTTTTTGAGCTCTTATATAAGGTGAGCGCGATCGTGTGATTAACTATTAAGTCACATTTCGTTTTGAGCCATTCATAGCAACCGTTTAGATGGATGAAATTTAAACAAAATATGGGACAACCTATCAATATAATATGGCTTATTACAATAGCCGAGGTTAGCATAACAATATTGTATTCATGAAGTTGTTGGAAATACAAATAAACTGTTCGCATGGTTAGTGACATCTAACCATGAGTTGTGTCGCTATCGAATCGCTCCATCAATTTGAATTAAGGTTTCAAAAGATTTCGTTTTCTCGCCCACTTTTGTTTGGTTTGTTAAAAAAACATACAACCGCATAAAGAGGAAAGGAAATTAAAACAAATAACTCCCCTAAAAAACATGGCAAAAGATCAATTGAATTGTTTGTTATGCAGGTCCTGAATAACATTGATGACGATATATATATCTACAATGAAAGCCACAAATGGATCTTTACATTTACAGGAGATATCTTCGCAAATAAATAAGGCCTTGCAGTGTGGTATCGTAATTATTAAGGTAAAATTAGCCACGTTAAAATGAGCAAATATTGTGATATTTTTCGGGCACCGCATTACATCAATATCGGCCTTCGAGCATTGGTGATTTGTTCTTAATAGTTGGATAACATGTTGACAGCAACACCCCCACGTAAATGAATAGAGAGAAATGATAACTGCGTCATATCCAAGGCTACATGGATTGATGAGCTTTAATGTATTTGCTCTTGATCTTTCAAAAGAGGTCGAAAATGGACTTTCCTGTTTATCAAATATATTCCCCAACCCCCTCCCCCCCCTCCCATCTGAAGATCAGGGATCCACCTTTCCAACTTGTTTCCTTCAAATCCCTCCAGGGCTATTTCATGGGGGGAAATCGCAGATTACTTTTTTTCCTTGATGGAGTTTCCAATGTTCAGGATTATAGTTTTAAGTTATTTAATTTGAAACGGCTTCATCTAGCGGATACGCTGTTTGGACACGAGGCATACATCTAAAAGACTGCATGCCAACTGTCTTTTGGAGTTAATGACATTCTTTGCTTTATTCCCTGATCTGAGTTAACTTCTCAAATTCCCTTGCATTTCCCTATTGAGAAGTCATTTCTTATCTTTTTGACGGCTCCCAAACCTCACAGAATACCCACATTTTTAAATCATATGGCTCCGAATAAGCTCATTGGACAACGCCCCCTATCGTCAGAGTCCAGCAGCCTGACATGTTACTATGGACTTTTACCATAAAAATCGTTAAAAATTCATTTTTTTTTTAAACGAAAAGCACATCCACCCTACGTACGTTGACACTAGTTCTTTCATTGGAACCCTCATGTCCCATTGAGTTCACCCACCGTTATTTGATCAAAATAGGTCGCCAGCTCGCCATTGCCTATATAACACATGTGCAACAAGTCGAAGTTTGGACGCAATTTTCCACGCGATTGTAAGGTTATAGGTCAAGCACACAAAGGATAACAAGCATGAATTATCATAGATCAGTTCTGATCGGTTCATTATGTCCATTTCAGCCACCCCCCCCCCCCCCCCCACCGTAATTTGTCCATTTAGTATAGGCAAACATTTTTCCGAGTTAAGCCAAACATGAATATTCATGACACGCCATGGACTATTTCCAGAGGAGTGCAATTGTGCACCACATCAAACTCCCCTACTTTCAATCAAGTATTTCATTGTATTATGTAGTTTGGTAGGTTTATTTTACTTACTGTTTAATTATCAGATATCAATGATAGTTTAAAGATATGGAAAAGGTTCTTGTATTTTATATTTAGCAAAGCAATCTCACTTGTTGACACACATACAATTAACACACACACGAACACTCTCACTTCCCCTCCCCAACACACCATTTCCGCACACTCGGTTCACACGGTTTACACATCATACCCGAAGGCCCTGCAACATAGTGGAACATTCTAGTTTGGTACGACGTCGAACTAGCTACGTTTGAGCTGGCAATGAGCAAGCGAGCGAAAATGAGACAATATGACAACTTGGGAACCTCTCCCCAAGAAATAACTTTAATTATTCTGAGAGATTTATTATATTCTTGACCATTAATCCACAAGATTCCGAACTAAAGTGAATGAGAGAGGCATAACGCGAGAATATTGTACAGTTTCTCACCACGACATGGGCATCGCCATTTTTTTATAACCTGACGTATACTATGCGAAGTCGTATAAGTCAATGTATTCAAATTTATGGATGCTTCCTTCCCATGTGTGTGTGGTGATGTAAATAGCATTTCATTCACCTGCTATAATCCTTGGTACTACAACTGCCAGAACGCAATTTTCATAAACAATGCCTAGGTCACACTTGCTCTACGGCTAAGATACGGCAGCCGCATGCCGGGAAATCGAGAGATACCTGCGGCGACCGCAGAAGATCTGCGGGCGTGTCCCTATCTTTAAAGGGACTTGGTAACATTGTTCAGATGAGAGATAGTGGTGCTAAGGTAGTGACTTCAACGCTAGATGTACAATTAAAGATAATCTGAAAATTTGAGTGAAAACGGACTATATTATTCATGGTACTAATTGGGAAAAACTGATCTGATCGATTCCTTAATTCTCCCAACCATATTATTACAATTTAATTACATTTAAGGTGAATGTAAATCTTCACAAAGCAATAAAATGGCTCTACATTCCATTCCAGACAGTTAAGTGTTGACAGATTTTTTATAGCCTGTTTGAAAGAGAAAGAGAGAGAGAGAGACTGACAGACAGAAAGACACACAGCAGGTAGGAGGGTTAGATGGAGGGGAAATGCAAAAGAGAAACGCCGAGTGATCGGGACAACAAAGGGGATGGGGCATAACAGAGGAGCAGACAGAGAAAAGACGATGACGATAAATAAATCTGCAATAGTAAAGTTTCAAATAAAAACAATGGAAATACACACAGCATTGACAGGATTGGGCCACGTTTCGGAGTTTCATATTCCAATACCAGCCTGAATTTTACATCACCATTGAACCATATTTCTCCGACCTAGCAACAACTTTGACATCTGAAGATAATAGTTCATTGCTCGAGGTAAATGTGTATCTACATTTTTGAACACATTTTGAAAATGGTTTATAGTTTGTTAGGTTTTCGATGTTAGGTGTATCACGACTTTCGAGTATATTTGATAGACTGCACAATGTAGGTCCCACTCAACCGTTTCTCAATCGAAGGTTGGAATTAATTGTGTACACAAACATAATGCAAAGTTACGAAACGAGGTCAGAGATGAGTCATTTGGGCCTTTTGTTTTTGTTGATCACGTCCACATAGACGACGTCAAAGAGGTGACGTAATTTCGGCGGTTTGCGCATGCGTCGGGTCGTCTCACGTCGGCGGGCCAAAATTGAGAACACGTTCATCCACGATTTGAGGTTCGTCAGAAAACTCGTACTCCGTCGTCAAAATGACGTCATCTTGCTATATCGCAGCGTAAATTAGAAAGGAAAGACAGAGAGAGAAATTTATAGAATGATAAAAACAAAAAATAACACAAGAGAAGGTTATAAAAGGAAGAAACAAAGAATAACATAAGGAGAGACAAAAAGATAAGGTAATAGAAAGGGGGAAAAGGGATAGCATAAGGAAGGATAGGAAGAGGAAATCAATAGAATAATAAAAACAAAGAATAACATAAGAGAAGGTGATAAAAGGAAGAAACAAAGAATAATATAAGGAAAGACAGGAAGAGAAAGTGATAGAATGATAAAAACAAGAATAACATAAAAGAAAAGAAGGTTATAGAAAGAAGAAACAAATAATAACATAAGGAAAGTCAGAAAGAGAAGGTGATAGAAGCAAGAAACAAAGTATAGCGTAAGGAAAGATAGGAATAAGAAATCAATAGAAAAATAAAAACAAAGAATAACATAAGAGAAGTTGATAGAAGGAAGAAACAAAAAATAACATACGGAAAGACAGAAAGAGAAAATGATAAATAATAGATAATGGAATGATAGAAGAAAAGATGAAAGATGGAAAAACACATAATAACATAAGGAACGGTAGGAAGAAAATGATAGAACGATAAAAACAAAGAATTACATAAGAAAAGGTGATAGAAGGAAGAAACAATTAAGAATAACATGAGAAAAGAAAGCCGAAAGAGAAAATGATAGAAGGAAGAAACAAACAATAACATAAAGACAGCAAAGAGAAAATGATAAAAAATAGACAATGAAAAGATTGTAGAGAAGATGAAAGATGGAAAAACAAAGAACAACTTAAGAAAAACAAAAGAGAAAATGATAGCAGGAAAACTGTAAAAACAACATGACGAAAGTTAGAAAAAAATGATAGAATAATAAACAGATGCACACATTATTACACGCGCGCGCTTCTATTACATGCTACTTTTTGCTCGGGCGCACGTACGATTATTAGTTCTTGACAGGCGCTCCCAACGACAGGTTGTTGATCCCTAACTTCTCAGAAGGGCCGCTAGGCAGAGATAAAAGTGATTAATTCGACAAGAATCTTGTTTAAACCCAACCACGTGGGAGAAAGTGAGCATGGGATGACCCAAATTTACATCACTAAATTTTAGCGAAAAAAAACAACAGTCAATGAACTTCTTATCTCGTATATGGTCGTATCTCTATCTTATAATATTCTTGATTATATTGCAAAATCAAAATTTATTAATATTATACAGATAAACAGCAACGTAAAGGATTGAGCAAAGGTTGGCAAATACGAGGTAAAAATACAAGACTTGAACTTCATATATTATATATAGGCATAGGCTATATTTTATGTGTGTTTATATTTTATAATTTTTTTAACGGCCGGGGCATGTTATGTGTATTTGTATGTAGACTTATTATTTGTCAGTAGGTCTATTCTTTTGTCTTACATTTCGCTTAAATTACAACGGCATTTGAAAGACAATAGAAATGTTGAACTTCCCTCAAAACGAAAGGGCGTGAAAATGGCTTTTAGTTAAAAAATAACGAACATTCGATGTCGAATCTACTTAAGTGATTGCAATCACCTAAGTAATAATCTGATTTTCAGAGCCTTTTACCGAATGGTCGTACGTTTTGTGCTGCACAAAGATTCAATCAATTTAATTTTGGTCATTACAAGTAGTGGGTTATTGATGTAGACAAATACTCATGTACCTGTTACAGCTCATTTTATGTATGTTATTACCAAAGAAAAAAGCTGTCAGTCAGTCACTCAATAGTGTCTAAAGGTGAAGACTAGAAGGTAAACTAGGACACTGCCCATGTTTAAATTTCACAGTTAGGACATACATGACATATTCATAATTCCTCCAAAGTTCTAAAGAATTTGATTTTGGCTGCAAAAGGGACATAATTTATTTAAAGACCATACACAATTTATGTATAGCAATTTATCAACTCCGTTCGGAGTGCAAATTATTTCATCTACCCTGTTGGTCATAAAGGTTGAATCATTTTAATTTAGCCCGATTTATGGAATGATTTTGCGATGATTTATTCCTAATAGATTTAGCGAATAGTATACATTCTCAGATTTTATTGAATAATAATTTGCGAGTGTTTGTTTTGCGTGACTGCTAAAGACCCGGTCACACATAGGTGACGCAAGGGGGACGTACGGCCCGTGCATTGGAAATTTGCAATTTTTGCCAGTGCGTGGTCGTGCGTTAGGTGTGCGTCATCCTTCGTTACTCGTTCGTCGAGTGCGCTGGCCAACGCTATGCATTCGTCGCCATTCGTTGTGTGCGTCGGGATTTTTTTTGTGCATGCTCAAAAGTGTGCGCGGAGCTCGACGCATGAATATAAACGCCAAAAGGACGCCATGAAAGGCCCGGCCACACATAGACGACGCACGGCCCGCGCATTGAAAATCGGGAAAAGATCGTGCGACCAACTTTTGTCAGGATTTGGAAGAAGTTAGCGAGCTGACACCGAATGTGTAGCGTGTTGCTAGCGCACTGCGCGTATACGGGGGGTGCGCTCAAGTACTATGTCTGGCGTTGGTCTAGCGTGCTCTGAGCGGGTCTGGCTTCCTTCTGGCGTTTACATTCATGCGTCGAGCTCCGCGCATACTTTGAGCATGCTCAAAAAATCCCGACGCACACAGCGAATGACGACGAATGCATAGCGAGGTCCAGCGCACTCGACGAACGATTAACGAAGATTGACGCACACCTAACGCACGACAACGCACTGGCAAAAAATGCAAATTTTCAATGCGCGGGCCGAGCGTCCCCCATGCGTCCCCTATGTCCTTGCTACTATGCTTATTAACCTGGGGGGGGGGTGTTTCATAAAGAGTTCGTAAAGTTACGCATGACTTTACGAACGACTTGTATATGAAGTGCCAGATAGGATGCCAAAAGTTTTTTCTGATATTTCTAATAACCTCAATATTATATTATGGCAAAAAATATACTTTGCATTAAAAATGGTTGTTATAATAAGAATGTCAATCTACATCTGCACAGATCAACTTAATAAATAATAATCAATAATGATTGAGCATCCCATTTGGCTTTTCATATACAAGTCGTTCGTAAAGTCATGCGTAACTTTACGAACAGCTTTATGAAACACCCCCAAGGAGACATACGTCCTTAAGTCATAACTGACAGTAATGAGGATAAATGCCTCACAAGAGGGCACTAATATAGCACATCGACACGGGGTGGGGGCTAGGGTGGCGGGCAGCCCCCACAAATAAAAAAAGAAAATAAGAAGATGCAATCAATTATCAATAATTAATTACATTTCCCCCCGGTCTCCACCAGAAAAAAAAATCCTCTGTGTGGCCATGCCTTGAATCATAAATCATTGTCAACATCATTCCATAAATTGGGTTTAAAACATAATTGATTCCACCTTATATGACCAACAGTGTATATTGCTAAAAAGAACTCGTTCGTTGCCAAAAATGCAATTTCAAACCTTTTTCTGATATCTGCCTCGATCACGTCTTAAATCTTTGATGATATTTTATTCTAAAAAAGATGTAATTACTATGACCTGTCAAATTGTATGGGCAATGGTCATCTAGTTTCACATAACGTCTTTTCCTCGTTAGGAATGGAATTTGATTACTTAAATAACGTTCGCGTCGTTGGGCAATGCAATTTAAGAATGCCGATGAGAAGGGAGGTAAAGAGTTGGTGGGAGAGATAGACAAAATTAGAAACAGCGAGGAACGTGGGGAGAGAGAGAGAGAGAGAGAAGATGAGAGAGAGAGAGAGAGAGAGGATGAGAGAGAGAGAGAGAGAGAGAGAAAGGGTGAAAGAGAGACGAGGAGGGGGATGAAGGACAGAGGTAAGAAAACGAACACTTGGTTATGGATAGAGTATGAAAGGGGGAGAGAGGGAAAATATTAAGAAGATGATGGACGGAATTACGTCTCCCTTTCCGATCAACCGTCCTCCAATCTCATTGAATCTCCCTCTGCCCTTATTTTCCTTTGTTCCTTTTGTTAATTTCAACAAAGACTTTTAATCCATCAAGGACCTGACATTTCGATGCAAGTTATTCCATTTCAAAATTAATCAGTCAAACGACCACGGCAAAGAAAAACACGATCCTGAAGCAATCTATAATTCATTTTAAAATTACATTTCCATCCAATTTCGCTTTTCCTAGCTACATCTTCCTGTAATGGCCTGTCATAATAAGGAAAACTGGACAAAGTTAGATAATATGGTGACGTAGCTTTGAATAATTCATTTTTTTTAATCAATTTGATGGCGCAATTTAGCAATTTCTCATTTAGGGATGGAACTCTTGAAAATCCCAATGGAGCGATAATACGGATCGAAGAGTATATTGCTGGGCCTATATCAATAAAACAATTGTATATATGAAATACATTGCAATTAAACGCCTACTCAGCCATTATTCATTCATTGTATTTCCATTTTAGCAATCAATACCACAAAAGAGGTTCGAGGTCAAAAGATGTAGAAAAATGGGATTATCAGAAATAATGTTCGCGCTAGTCCCACAATCAATGATTTCCAGGATATTTAATACAATACGAAGAAAGGCAACATATCTCCATTTCCTCCTCCTCCTTCTCCTCTTCCTCCTCCTCTTCCTCCTCCTCCTCCTCCTTCTTCTTCTTCTTCTTCTTCTTCTTCTTCTCCTTCTCCCTCTACACCTTCTTCTTCTTTTGTTTAAAGCCCCACTGCACTACTTAAGCTACTCGCGCCCTCTATATAGCAAACAATGCCTAATCGGTGCTTGTTGGTCCCCCATGATCCCCCTTTTCTTATGTTAATTGAGAGCTGAGTTGATGAGATTAGTACCTGTCAGTGACCTTGCAGGGAGGACCAATCCCCCTGGCCAAACTAGTACAGACGAGCTTTAAAGGACTGCCTTTTAAAATTCGAACGTGTCGATCATTTACCATGCTAAAATCAAAGCTGTTATTGGTTATCTCGTTCATTCGAAACACATCCAGCTGGTTAGTGAATGGGATCGAAAGTTTTATTATCTTTTCGTCGCAGCCAGTGGCTGAATTTATAAATATGTGCAATGATAAAAACATACAAATAATGACAATATACGTATACTTAAAATAAATAAGTCATTATTATAAGGGTATAACATGAATATGATAAGTGAGCTTACACACACAGGTGCATGAATTAATAGATATAACTAAATACAAATCAGAAAATAACATCCACAGACCGATCTCTCCCCCTCCCCCCCCCCCCCCCTCCTCATGCCTGTATCCCCTTGATGGCTGAACTCACACTACGCCTCTGATCGAGCTCATTTTGTTCACTTCGATTCAACCACTTATCCTTCAGCAATAACATTTCCAAATCTACTATACAACTATCAACAGGATAATAGCACGTAATTGAGATAAAATGTCACCTCATTCATCATCCATGATTATGTCAGTATCCCCTTGATGTCTGAACTCATACCACGCCACTGATCGAGCTCATTTTGTTTCGATTCAACTACTTATCCTTCCCAAATCTACTAATTGTAGCACGTAATTGTGACAAAATGTCACCTCATTCATCATTGTAACTAGCGAGACCAATTAATCAAAGTCCTCCATTTAGGGGCAAACGCAACGGAAATCAAGCATGGCGATATTAATAAAGACATAAGTTCTTCAGCCAATGTCACTCGATTAAAAGCGATTAACCAGGATAACAAGGTCGCCACTCTTTCAAAACTTGCTTAGATACAGATAATGTATCTTTCGATACTTTCGACAAGTGGATGTAAGCCCGTAGCAACCGCCCATGATTACAAAGGTATCATTTCTTAATTAATTGCGATGGAAGGTTTTTAATTAGCACCTTTTCCATCACTCTATATACGAAAAACGATTTGCGTCTCCTTTCATCCGTTTATAAAACTAATTAGTTCGAGTTTTGCCCCCAACACTTTGAACCATAATAATGTGAGCATCAAAATAAAGTTTCCAAATATTTACAAGGCCCTTCACCGAAATCATTGACGTAAACAAAAAATCAGGCACAGATAAGGCTTCAGCAATCTAAACCTTTAAAATGGGACTGAACGACTTGTAGCTACTTGCGCCCTCTATACAGCCAACAATGCCTAAGCGGTATCCGTTGATCCCCATTGTTCCCTTGTTATTATGTTAAAGGTAATACAAAGTTTTGGTATGGGGTCATGAATTGGGTTCAAATGAACATATTGGAAGCATATGCGATCCTACAATATACAGTGATCGTTGTCGCGGTTGAAATCGAGACTAAAGTTATGAAATTGTAAATAATAAACTCTTTATGTTGTATAGCTCCCTCTCAAGGTCAAGGTATTAATTCAGCTATAAAACAATGTTTCTTGACTAAAATCGACCGATTAACTATTCCCGTTTGGAAATTATATATCACAAATACATATTCTGACATTTTTATGGTCGCAGCTACCATTGTACGGCCGTAGGCGCTATTTGAAATTTTATCAAATTTACCGGGAGCACCGGTAAATTTTTATATTCAATTTTTCTTGAAAGCAGAAGTGTTTTAGGGGCTAAATTTTCTAGTGTTTATAATACATCCACAGGGGCATCCAAATATATCAAAATGGTAAAGAATTACTATCCACCCAATCTTCAAAATTTCCCAAAACTTTGTATTACCTTTAATTGAGAGCGGATTTGATGAGATAACCACCTGCCAGTGACCATGCAGGGAGGTCCAATCCCTCCTGGTCAAACTAGTGCAGATATGCTGTAAAGGCGTATACCAGGTAGAGGTGGGGTGGCTTGGGACTGACTCCCCACCCCCACCAGTTACCTAATACCCGGCCAGGCGCCTGTCACCTCATATTATTCGCACAGCAATTTGGTCCGTTTGAAATTTCTACACCTTATTTGCTATAGATATATGACAAACTAATACCCCATTCACAGTGGTTTTGAAATTTGTAGCGGCGTTGTAGCGGAGCAGCGACACCGCCATAACACCGCTACAAATGCATTCACAGTAGAAAAGTTATCCCGCTGCAGCAGCGGGATAAATATCATGTACCCATTCACGCTGCAGCGGGTGATTTTTATTACCTCCGTAACAAACACGTGTATGCATGGCTCATGACCCGCGAGTGACCCCGATATGACCGGAAATACTTGCTTGAAATTGCGCGGTAAACATGTCAAGTTGCTTTTTGTATCCTCGATCATATTACTTTTTAAAAAACTAGCATTTTTATTGCTTCCAGTCAGAATATTTTAATTTTTTGAAGTGTGAAATATTTTTATTTGGATAATTATAATACCTACATAATAATAAAATCAATTTGAATCCACTGGTTACTTTATTTCTATTTCACTTTATGTTCCCCATTGCTGTAGAAAAGAGGTCAGTGATAGGTAAGTAAACAAATCACACGTGTTTGTCGCGGTGTTATAGCGGAGAGCCTTCACACTGAGTAAACACCGCGACACCAGCGGGACTGTCCCGCTGCTGTAGCTAGGCGTCCCTAGCGATAGTTTGTGTCGGCGTTATCGCTAGGCGGTGTTATCCCGCTATAGTTTATAACGGGTCCGAGCCTTCACACTGAAGACAACACCGCGACAGCAGCGGGACAGTCCCGCTGCTGTCGCGGTGTTTGAGGCCACTGTGAATGGGGTATAAGATTTACTAATTAGTTCTTTACTAATCTTACAAGCAAAAAGGGATATTTTTATTGTAGTGAAAGTGTGAGTTTATCATGGGCATACACTAAATGAGAAACATTTTGGAAAGTACAGGTTACATTACGATATGAGATGTCACCCCCCCCCCCCTCCCCTGTCCTGCGATATCATGCTCACATGCCAATGATGAATGTAATTTCATTTTGATGACATTGTGAGAAGCGCTTCGCAGCTCTTATCCTTGAGAAGAAAGTACACTGTCATGTTAACAATCTAATGAGATACCTGATCAAGTATTTATCAGATCAAATTATTCGATTCTGTTGAGTTTTCACGATGTTGTTAAGCAAGTATACGCTGCATGCATGGTCTTAGAGAAGGTTTTGAGCATTGCTTATATACGAAGATGGAAGTTTAATGATTGATTGTTATAGACATTGGCGAACGGGCAAAATGTCACAAAAGGGCTTATAATTATCTCTTTCCCGAATAAACGCAGTTCCTAAATATTACAAGAGACCAGAACATTTTTACTTTATTATGGCAACTCAGTTTCGTCTACAAAATAAGATGTAAAACTTAGGAAAGACCACTTATGTCCCTGAATACATGTACATTTATACGTGTGGAAAAAATTGGGGTGGGGGAGATTTTTGTGGTTTTATAAACAATTTGAAAGGTTTAAAAGGAAAATTACACAGTATTTCTTTTAACTCTCTGATATATGAATATAATTATATAGAGCTAAAATGTTGTAGTTTTGAATATCCTATTCCTTTTTTTATAATGGTTTTTAATATACGTGTAAATTTGTCAGAAACAAGTGTTATTCATTTTGGCCTCATAGTTTACAAAAGTTAAAACTACTGAAATTTTCTTCATTTTTGTAAATGCCTTGTAAGGGGATTACCACTGCCTTTAGGGAGATGGTTGAAAACCATAATTATGGCTCGTATTATGTTTTTATTTCATTTTACTCATTTTTTTAGAAACGAGAACCATCTAAATAATCATTTATTTTATTCTTTTGGTTCCATTTTGATTCTTTTTTTATATGTCCTATTTGTTTACTGATCTATCCAATCTTGGTTTTTTAGTCTGGAGTGAATTAATCACGGTGCACTCATGACGTCACAATCAAGACTGACACAATGATAAACCCTAGTTCCAAAAATAAAATTAATGGGTATAGGAGCACTAAACCGTACTTTTAATGATTTATTGAAAATCAAGAAACTCACTGATTTTAGAACACTCAATTCATTTTCTTACAGCATCGAAACTGATTACAAACGTACACCGATTTCCGCATTCTGTTGAATAATCATTGCATGCTCCTTTGCTCGTAGATGGCGCCAAATATCTATAAAGATGCTGATATGAAACATTGTCAGGCTTATTATGTTAGGCAATTATTGCTCAATTCAGTTACAGAGAGAAAAGACCGTCTTTATGCAATATATACCCCTTTAGAAGGAGTGCTTTCACATTTTGTTAACGAAATACTGATAGATAAAAAGATCAGATGCATGAATGGTTGCTAAAGTCAAATTATATTAACAGTATAATTCATAATGTGCATGATAGAGATTCTATCTCATTCAAACCTGAATTTTGATTTATTTTTAATGATGTTTGAAATCGTTCGTTCGTGTCTCCTTAGATCAAGATAGTTATGTAAAGTTCCTTAATTAAATTAAATTAAATTAAATTAAGTTCTTCCATCGCCCGATTGCTGCAATGGCCGTTTCAAATGAAATGAAATGAAATAGGTTGTATGGCAAGGATGTTTCCCCATGTTGACTCGACATTCAAATCCGGCCACAATTGATACTTTCGTTTTCTTTGTCACATATAATATAGGATTATAGGGTTACGTTTGTGATTGGATTTTTAATTTGATATAGGGTGAGGGTTAGCATGAGTGTGTTGTCCTGGGTTGAAATTAGCAGATGACACGGTAATTTTTGTTAACGCTATAGAAGATGGAAACACTGCCATAAAAGAGGTGAAAACATTTGGGGTCTTAGCAGGGCCAAAACTGAATTTAATGAAAACCAATGTCATGTCAACTTCTTTTCGAGAAGAATGCTTAGATAATTTAGAATGGACTAATGAGCCCATTAAATACTTAGGTGTGTACATAACTCAAGGAAAAAAAGAATCGGAAAGTTTAAATTGGAACTTGAAACTGGAGAAAGTAAATTCGTTGCTGAGAGTTTGGAAAATGAGAAACCTGACATACTATGGGAAAATAACAATTATAAAAACGCTTATTGCTTCCCAATTTGTATATATTGCGACATGTTTACCAATTCCACAAAAGTTTGTTGTCAACCTAAACAGATTAATTTATAGCTTTCTTTGGGGATCAAAAAGGGAAAAAGTAAAAAGAGTGGTTGTTACTCGTGCTGCAGAGGGGTGGGGTTTAAACATGGTAGATATCCAAACCAAATTCCAATCATTGCAATTATCTTGGTTTTCAAAATATATGAAAGGAGGTAAGTCGCAATGGAGAATACTTTTCAGATATTGGATCAGTTTTATTCAAGACATACCATTAATTTTGAAAGTAAACTGCTCAAGCAAAGACATGTTCTCGCTATGTAAGATGTATAAGTTACCAATATTCTATGCTAACTTACTCACATATTGGTGCGAATTAAGATATGTTCATTTCCTGAATGTAAGAGACATATGTAATGAAATTCTGTGGTATAACAGTAACATCAAACATGAACGAAATGTTTTATTTTTAAAAAAATGGAATGTAAATGGAATCTGTAAAGTTAGTGATGTATTTGAAAACGGTCAATGGGTGTCATGCAACACTCTCTTCGAACGTTTAGGTACAAGTTCTTTACTAGATAGCTTCAAACTCTCGAAACTAAAAAGGGCTTTTCCAAAAGTATGGGTAGAACAAATAAGAAATAATAATTTTAATCCAATTGCAACAGAAGTTTCTGAAGGAATGTTTGAGATATCGAACTGCGACTTGATTAAATTAAGTCTCATGAAAGCAAAACACTTTTATATTCTTTTGAATGAGTTCAAAAAAGAAAATCCTCCGGTGTCATTGTTTTGGCAGGAAATACTGCAACTACCAAACAATTTTGAGTGGAGGCATGTTTTAGATTTTAAATTAAAAAAGATCAAAGACAACTGAGTAAAACAATTTAATTTCAAACTGCTTCATAAAGTTTTACCTTTCAAAGATAATCTTTACAAGTGGAAAATTACATCCGATATGCTTTGTACATATTGCAATGAATCAAAATCGTTTATACACATTTTGCTAAGATGACGCCAAGTCGCAGTCTTTTGGCAAAAAATTCATCATCTGGTAACGAACTTGTTCCAAAAAGATATTGAGTTAGGAGAAAAAATCATACTAATTGGTTTCAACATTGAAGACCCGGAGTTTTTGCTCATGAATGTATTAATTGTTTACGCACAATATGCAATTTATAAGGTGTATATACTTAATCATCTTAGAAGTAAATCCTTCAATAGTCATTCAATTTGGATGACTTTCAAAAGCGATTTTATGTTTTATGTCAATTGGCAATACAGAAACCAAGAACAATTAATAAGTAATATCAAGACGAATCTTTCTTAGTTGAACCTTTAACGCATTTATATTCATGCCTTGATCTTTCCCTTCCACTTTCCTTATGTTTCCCCTATTTTATTATATCAGTTTGTTGATTGTGAATATATATATATATATTGTAATTAAACTCTATGTACAATGTTGTTAAAATGATATAAAGTAATAAAGTGCCTCGTATGAGGAAAAGAGAAAAAAAAAGTCCTGGGTTGAAGTTAAGAATTCGGTCAGTTTAGCAAATTGTCACGGAGCAATTGTGGCTCGAACATTGTGTCGGACAACTGTTCACTTATTTGTCCGATCTGTGCAAGAGGGCAATTATATTCTAAGCAAATAAAGGTTGACAGTATAATGGGATGATTGTGTGAACAGTAATAATTTGCAACATGCTGATGACACTAACATTGTGAGGAGAAAGTGGGGATGTCCTATTAATAGCTTTTATTACACCAATAAGGTAAAATTTGCACTAAGACTGAGGTTCATATCTCGCCTATTTGGTCAGTTTTCTGAATTGAAGCTAGACTATGATCATAGGCCGTTGATGGTGATACGTCATTGTGTACAATGAAAGCGATAGATATCTGCAAATATTGGAAAATGTTGTTCAGAGCAAAAGCGAGAACTTGGCCTCGATATGACATTCAGAAATGAAATCAGTAATTTCTTGCAAGGCAGAAAAGGGTTAGATTTATGTGGCGGAACTAGTATAGGTAGCCTTATACAATACATCCAGTAGCGCGGGTCCAGTCATAGAGGGGGCAGATAGAATACAACAAATATTCATATTGCTCCGGTTGTCTCATTTTCGCTCGCTGGAACATTGCCAGCACAAACCACTGACCTCTACCTCATGGACCATAATCGCCCATTCCCATTCACTATACGTTACGTACTAAAAGGCTGTATTGTCTGACCGTTCATGAATATTCATGTTTTTGCTTACCTCGGCAAAATGCTTGCCTCTGGTAAATGGAAAAATTACGGTGAGGGGTTGGATGAAATGGACATAATGAACAAATCAGAACTGATCTATGATAATTCATGCTTCTTATCCTTCGTGTGCTTGACTTATAACCTTACAATCGCGTGGTAAATTGAGTCCAAAGTTCGACTTGTTGTACATGTGTTATATAGGCAATGACGAGCTTGCGACCTATTTTGATGAAATTACGGTGGGTGAACTTTCAAAAGTCAATGAGACATGAGGGTTCCAATGAAAGAGCTAGTGATAACGTACGTCGGGGTGGATGTGCTTTTCGTTTAAACAAGAAATGAATTTTTAACGATTTTTTTGTAGTAAAAGTCCATAGGCTAACATATGTTAGGCTGAATGCCGACGATTAAGGGGAAGATGTAAGAGAGGAGGATTCTCATCATAATTTCACTTGGGAATTTCACGCCCCGTTTATCACTTCTCTGATCATTTTTTGTTTACGTCTCCCATTTTTCGCTCGACTGGCGAAGGGTACGTACGCCATTCGATCATTACATCCTCTCACGACAAACTATCACTCATGATGTCAAATTAATTTGAAACCGCACGGAATACATTTCCAGCAATGAAAAAACTTCTTTACAGCAATGAAGTTGAAATTCGCACTTGGAATTAGGTTAATTCAAGTGCAAAATGAGGTCAGTTATATCATACATTCAGATGACACGATAGGCAGTACCTGTAATTACACGAAGAACCAAGGGAGGAATATAACATTAAAAGCCCATATTAGAATTTGCAAGCCCTCAAAAAAAATGATCTAAAAATGTATCTGTAGCATCAAGATGAGTTTATGAACGTTTTTTCAGATAATAATAATAATAATAATATCGAATATTAAGGAGCGCTAAAAACAATAAGTACCATAGCGCTTACAAATACAAATATATGAAAAGAGGACAAAAAATATGTACTGTACAGAAAGTATATCACATAGATCATTGGGGTAAAGGGTAGTTTTGAGGGATCTTTTGAAGGTGGCAAGACAGGTAATTTCCTTTATGGAAAGAGGGATGCTGTTCCAAGTCTGATGCAGCTACTGCAAAACGTTTTTCAGCTGCTGAGAGTCTAGATTTGGGAATGATGAGTTCAAAAGACTCTGTGGTTTTCTCTCCATAAGTGAAAATTGAAGCCCTCTTTTTTGTACACAACAAAATTTAATGGGTTGAATAAAATACCGCCACTTGCAAAATTCACATTTAAAAAGAAAAATGACTGTAAGTTTGGTAATGATGAGTATTTTGCCACCATAATTTCCGGAAAGTTTTTTAAATACGATTACAACTTTTTTGCCCTTTTAAGATCTTCAGCGGTCCTTTGTAGAGCGTCAATATTTGTGACGTCACATACGGGACACGGCTGGCTAGCTGCATACTGCTACACGGCACTGAGCTGTTCGCCCAGTGTGTGACGTCACAATTCAGAGCTCGCTACGCTTGTGTGTTTGACTTACGTTCAGGGGCGTTCGGGGGTCTAAGGAGGGTCTTGAAAAATTGCATTTTACATTTTACGCCTTTCCATGATATCTATATGATTTCTCAACAAATTGTTCGTGTTTTTCGAGAGAAAATCTTTCCATCCATATGTAATTTGTTCTAATTATGAGTTGTTAGTGAATTTTCTTTGTGTAGCTCCTTTAAGTTTTAAGATCTTCACAGTGCAAATCCTGTCAACGCCCTGAAAGACTTGAAATTGATTTCGTGCGCAGGGGTTTACACAAATTGCAGAGGAAAAGGATGAGTGGGAAGTATATATTGCAATCAACTTTCCTATAGGGAGAAGAGACAATCGTACATTATAATTATAGTTTTTTAAATGTCAACCACTCGACCCTGCGCCTTGGGAAGCTCCGAAAATGGGAGCTGTTATATAAAATAATAATGATAATGATGAAAAATTGCATAATCGAGAGAGAGAGAGAGAGAGAGAGAGATGGAGAGAGAAGGGGAAGGGAGAGGGGGAGGGGGAAAGGGAGGACAGATATTGGAAGAAAGAGGGAGAGAGAGCTGGGGTGAGAGAGCTGTGAGGGAGAGAGAGAGATGGAGAGGGAGAGAGAGAGAGATGGAGAGAAAGAGAGATAAGGGGAGAGAGAGGTGGGAAGGAGAGAGAGGTAGGAGGGAGAGAGAGAGTGTGTGAGAGAGAGGGAGAGAGAGAGTGTGTGAGAGAGAGAGAGGGGGAGAGAGACAGACAGACAGAGAGACAGACAGAGAGAGAGGCAGACGAACAGGAGGAAAACGCGCGCTTTCCCGCTCAATAAGTGAATAGAAATCTGTCCATAAAGAGTACTGTCATTCATATCTCTGCAATCGTTTCGGACACAACGTTCAATAACGACCTTCTATCGCGAAGTTTGACCGGGTGCGTCAAATTCAACTCTTTGCAGCACTAAAACTTTATAATCTATTATCAGTTTTAGTCGGAAGTAAAATGGACAGTGTAGGATTTCTGCTTCCTATATAAGGATAGTGAATTGATGTAGGCCTATCATTTAGTTCTGAGCAGTCACGTCGCTCGAGAAAAGGATGCGATTGTTCATTGACAAACATATCGTCAAGGAGCATACAAATACGTATTAGGTAAGCTTAATATTCTGTTTAAATTTTCTTTTCGTTTGTTTTTCTTGTTATTGTTTTAGCTTTGTTTTTGTCATGATTATTATTTGTTTAATGTTTTGTTTCGACCAATGGGTTATGGCAATAATTTCCACTGTAAGTATGCTGTTAGTATCGAAAACGCTAGTATCCATGCAGTCATTCTTTTAAAGGAGATGAATTATTTTGTTTCTATTTTGCTATATATTAATACCTATAAAAACCATCTATCGAATTTAGTTTCATTTAGTTGTTAACAATATCTCTGAAATAGATTGGTGGAATGGTTTGTTTGTCGATGGCTTCTAGATAGTATAAGTAATCTAAAATAGATATAAATTTCTTACAATCGGGTTACTGATGTACAAAATTACAAAATGATATCGATTAAATTAAAAGGGCTATCTTCCAAAAAATTTGAAAAGTATTAGAAAGTCTCAAACCTATATTTTAATGCAAAAAAGCAGAAGAAAAATATCAACACAAGCAAAATGAGTTGAGAAATGTTGTACTACAATAATAATAATATTATGATATATTACATTTATAAAGCGCTCAATTCAATGTTTCTAAGCGCTTAACAAAAATATACATGATACATATTTAATATGTATCATGTATATTTTTAATTTAATTCTAATATCAATTTCCTAATATCAATATGATAATCATAATATTTACTCTTTACATGTGGCCGCTTTATAAATTTACTAGCGAGTTATAATCACACTACAGATTGAACTGATAAGTTTTAAAGTAGATATTCATTGATTTTTTTTAAAACTAACTTTATTGTCATTATTGCAAAGTTGAAACTTTGATTCGACAAGGTTATCAAAATTCAATGCTTGGAAACATTCGAAGTAATGATTATTATAAATTACAAAACGTTTAAATACAGCCCGGCATAGCACCTGAAGGGCTCTCCGAACGCTGCTGAGATGTGTGAGATCACAGGATGGACATGATTTGCACAAGCAGACGATGTCCCATGACATCTCACACATTTTCAGTGCCTTTTTTTTAAATCTTCTCTTGAGTTCTTTTTCTTACTTCACTACCGTCAGGCTAAATGTATAATCTATTGCCTCACTCTAAACCCCGCGCATGGTTTTATTTTGATGACAAATGCAGCGATACAAAAATAAAGGAATCTGTCGCTTGTTAACAAAATAAGCCGCCATTGTATATTCAGCTGCACACACCGTGGTATGTTCGGCGTTTCAAGAGGGAACAAATGCCGTCCTTAATATCATTCCGGGGGTTTTTCAATTTGAAAGTCTGGTTTCTTTGATTGTTAATTAACCCCTATCCTGTGTATTTACAAACAAAGATTTTAGTTATCAGAATCGGTTTTATATCCCCTTTTGAATGGTTTGAAATGCCATCACATTTATATACACTAAACTCATTATAATTTGAGAAATAATAGCTTTGCAATTATGTTCTTTCTTTATGGGATGTCGCCTGCTTGGGCAGTATTGGTCCATTATGTGATGTCATTAAAACATCGTTATTTTTCTGGCGAATCTCTCGTATATCGCAGATGCTATGGAGGTGGTTGTATTTGTATTTTTATAAATCGCCTGATATGTAGTTGACCTAAAACTTGTACGATGGCCATCTGTTAGCTTACCAGTTACTAGTGATACATTAGTTGACATTTGTGATTTTCTTTGAAGCTTGTTCGAAGGTTGGGGCGCAAATAGAAAAGGCACGATGGCCATAGTGGGGGTGGTCGTGGGTGCGAGGGCCCAGAGCTAGGTGAAGATTTGATATGGAGACGAATCAGGGGCGGATCCAGCCGGCGTCGAGGGGGGGGGGGGGCCAATTTGTGAGAAAATATTGAGCGGCGCGTCAGCGCCGCGTTCCGCGCTTGCGCGGACAGGGGGATTTTGAGGGGGGATGTGTCCCCCTGAAAAGCTGAAGAAAAATCGAATTTGTAAACTCAATTTGTGCGATTTGGTGTATACTTTTTGCCAGGAATATCATTTAAAATCTGTGACTTTTTCCAGCATAAATTTATGATAGGAGGAAAAGACTGTAAACACAAGAAGTGGGACTATATGTGCAGTCCGCATAGTACCCCGTTGTGACAAAAAGTCTTTAGGACACCGGTATTCATGGCACCGGTATCTCTAGGCAGGCGCGTACGCAGGGAGGGGGGGGGGTTAACCCCCCCCCCCCCTTTAGTTGTTTTTTATGTGTGTATTTAGAACAAACCCCCCCCCCCCTTCGGCAATTTTTTTTTTAAATGTCCTCTTACCACCCCCACCCCCCCCCCCCCCCCCCCCCCCCGCTTATTCAGCGGCCTTTTTATTTCATTTCTAAACAAGATCTTCAATTGCAACAATGTTGACAACCACAATTGACACGGTACAGATTCCTAATACCTCGGGTATCACTTGATTGTCAAAATCAGTCAGTACAAGACTAGTGCAGCTGTTGTGATGGGCAGACAGCAATAACTTGATTCGGGCTGCAGCTTTAAACACCTCAAATCAGGCCCCGGTGAACGTTTTTCAAAGTAGGTGGGGGGGCTAAAGTATTTATGAACAGGTAGAGCGTAGCGTAAAGCTCGAAGGTTTGAGCAGGCCAGGGGCAAATGAGGTCATTCAAAGGGTGTGGGGGGCATCAACAATAAAGGGCACTTTCCGGGAGAAAGGGGCACCTACTAAGGGAAACCTCAAAGCGAAAATTTACAGTTTTTTAGACATTGGTATATACCCCTACAATGTGATTACAGGGATGATTTCAATGTCTGTTTCTCTCTTAACATGGTCCATACTGTTCAAGCATCACACATTTACTTTGTAGTTGGTTTGTGATAGTAAGAATAATTTTTGCGAGCGAGCGAAGCGAGCGAGCAAAAAAATTGGACTTGTGAGGTCGCAGTGAAAAAAATTACATCTTATAAAGAAGAAGAAAAAAATCCTGATGGGGTTTAAGCACAATCTAATCATGAAAGACTGAAAGGATCTTTAATATGAACCATAATTATATCAACTTTAAATACGAGCGAGCGTAGCGAGCCACACTTGGGTGAAATTAAAGAAAAGTTCCTCTTAATCCCTTTAAATTAGGAGCACTTTTTATGGGGAAAGGAAAATGGGGCACATATCCGAAGGGGAAAATGACACTTATTTGAAATGAAAAAGAGCACATGTCAAAGTAAAAAGGGGAATTACCAGAGGTGAAAATGGGGCACTCCTCGCACTTAATAAGGGGCACTCACCAGAGATGAAAATAGGCACTTATGATAACGGCAATTTTCAGAAGAAAAATGGCACTAATCAGAGATGAAAAGGGGCACTTATTACAGAGTTAAAGGGGGCACCTCTCAAATTTTAATAAGGGCATGCACTCATCGGAGATGAAAAGGGGCACGTATAAGAAAGAACCAAATCTGACGCACACATTATGCAAAAGAGGTGAGTAATTACGTCCTGCAGGACACAATACAAATCCCAGGTTGGTTTCCGGAAGCTGGAGAAAAATCCTTTTCGCATCGTATACTGATTTTAATTTTTAATGATTTACACATCTATCCAATCTGTCCATATAGTGTAACAGTAACAACCCATCTGTGACACTAATAAACGATGTGCATGAGACTAATTTTATTCGGTATAATTTTACATATAATAAATATTATGGGCAGATTGAAAAAGAAAAATTTAGACTGACAGGTCGTCTTCTGTGCACCTGTTCACCTGAATGCAGTGTTTTTACCCAGATTCTGGCGATAAAAATGGGTAATTTTCTGAATAAATCAGGCCTTTACGACCACTTTTACGGAACTAATTTTATGAATCCGCGAACTGCCGAATTTGGAAGCTTTGCCGACATGCTTCACGATGCCTCCGTGTTTTTACTTTTCGCATTTGCTATTTTTTCGTGCTTTTTTTTCCTTAATTACGTTTGCTAAGTCGCGCTTTTATGTAGATAAAATATGTGGTCTCGCATTTTGCAGGAAAAAACAGTTTTTTTTTCCGGGGCCTTGCCCTTGGTTGGTTTCTTTCTATTTCTCTTTAAAATACTTTTTCAAATAAGGGGGGGGGCTCGAGCCCCGCCATACCGCGGACCCTGTACACTGTGTAACAGCATGATGATTTGACAGATGGACCTGAAGTTAACCGAGTCCTGAAATACTTCTGAACGTTGTAACTTGTACGCCCTAGTGTAGAGAGTTCATCGGCATTTTGTTTCTATCATAATATATAGGCCTAAAACACGAATTAGGGCTAGTTTTGACCTGAAAACAACCCAAAGCTCGGCGCATGTCCAGCTGAACCGCGGGAGCTTGGCCTATATACGGATAGGTGAGGGCCCTGGGTCCACTCCTAACTCGTGTTTTAGCCCTTCTTTCTTCCCTTTTCCTTTCCTTTCCTTTTCTTTCCTTTCCTTTCCTTTTTTTTTGGGGGGGGGGGCCGGGCCCGTCGGGCCCCCCCCCCGTGGATCCGCGTCTGAGACGAATAGATGAAGTATTAGTCTTAGGAGTGATGAGTTCTGAGAGATATGAGGGAGCAAGTTTGTGAAAGGAGAATCTTGAATTTGACACGCTGTATATAGGAGGGGGAACTAGAGTGTACATAGAGAACGAATAATCGGCGTGATGTGTTCATGTTTTCCTGTACGTGTGGTGAGGCTTGCTGCTATGTTCTGGATAATGTTGAAGAGGGGCTTAATTGGTTGAGTATTTTCTGCAGTGGGGGAAATGACTATGTATCTGTGATTACCATAGGCGCCGGAAGCAGGGGCGTCGCTAGACCTTTTTCAGTGGGGGGGGGGGGTGTAGAGGCCAACGATTACCAACAAAACTAGCCACCAATTATTACCGACAAAATTAAATGTCCCAATATCTACAAATTTAGCGCTATAAACCCGGGGCCGAAGGCTTAATTGTTTTTCCTATGGATTATCTATAGTACTTGCGTATGCGCAAATGGTCACTTTCCTCGACGACATAAATATACGAATTATTTCGTCAACTTAGTCAGCATCATAGCTATATATTTTAATGCAGGCGCGGAGCTAGGATCTTATTTTAGGGAGGGGCGCTGGTGAGTAAGCGAATCACTTTTGGGCGCTCATTAGGGGGTGTGGGTGATAGGCCTCCCGCGCAAAGCGCGGAAGCTTAGACGTTCCCTTAAATTATTAGGAAAAGAAGACGATTTATTGTACCGTTCTCGACTGTTAATCCTTGTCTGAATTCAGTTTCTCCCCCTCCCGCGCAAAGCGCGAAAGCTTTGACGTTTCATTAAATTATGAGAAAAAGCAGACGATTCGGTGTACTGTTCTCGACTCTTAATCCTTATCTGAATTCAGTTCTCCCGCGCAAAGCGCGGAAGTTTTGACGTTTCATTAAATTATTAGAGAAAGTAGACGATTCGTTGAACCGTTTTCGACGTCTAATAAGCCCTATTTATCTGAATTCAGTTTCTCCCTCTCGCGCGAAGCGCGGAAGCTTTGACGTTTCCATAAATCATTACAGGAAGCAGACGATTCGTTGTACCGTTTTCGACTCTTAATAAGCCCTAAATGTCTGAATTCAGTTTGCCCCTTTAGCGCGAAGCGCGGAAGCTTTGACATTTCCTTAAATTATTAGAGAAAGAAGACGATTCGTTGCACCGTTTTCAACTGTTAATCCTTGTCTGAATGATGTTTCTCCCCCTCGCGCCAAGCACGGAAGCTTTGGCGTTTCCATAAATTAGAGGAAGCAGACGATTCGTTGTACCGTTTTCGACTCTTAATAAGCCCTAATTGTCTGAATTGAGTTTCCCCCTCCCGCGCAAAGCGCGAAAGCTTTGACGTTTCATTAAATTATTATGAAAAGAAGACGATTCGTTGAACTGTGCCCAACTCTTAATCCTTGTCTGAATTCAGTTTCTCCCCCTCCCGCGCGAAGCGCGGAAGCTTTGACGTTTCATTAAATTATGAGAAAAGGCAGACCATTCAGTGTACTGTTCTCGACTCTTAACCCTTATCTAAATTCAGTTCTCCCCCTTCCGCGCGCAGCGCTCAAGTTCTAACGTTTCATTAAATTATGAGAAAAAGCAGACGATTCGGTATACTGTTCTCGACTCTTAATCCTCATCTGAATTCAGTTCTCCCGCGCGAAGCGCGGAAGTTTTGACGTTTCATTAAATTATTAGAGAAAGTAAACGATTCGTTGAACCGTGCTCGTCTCTTAATTATCCCTATTTATCTGAATTCAGTTCCCCCTCTCGCGCGAAGCGCGGAAGCTTTGAGGTTTCCTTCAATTATTAGAGAAAGCAGATGATTCGTTGTACCGTTTTCGACTCTTATTGAGCCCTATTTATCTGAATTCAGTTTCCCCCTCTCGCGCGAAGCGCGGAAGCTTTGACGTTTCCTTAAATTATTAGAGGAAGCAGACGATTCGTTGTACCGTTTTTCGACTCTTATTTATCCCTATATATCTGAATTCAGTTCCCCCTCTCGCGCGAAGCGCGGAAACTTTGAGTTTTCCTTAAATTATTAGAGAAAGCAGATGATTCGTTGTACCGTTTTCGACTCTTAATAAGCCCTATTTGTCTGAATTTAGTTTCCCCCTTTACCGCGAAGCGCGGAAGCTTTGACGTTTCATTAAATTATTAGAGAAAGAAGACGATTCGTTGCATCGTTTTCGACTCTTAATAAGCCCTATTTATCTGAATTCAGTTTCCCCCTTTACCGCGAAGCGCGGAAGCTTTGACGTTTCATTAAATTATTAGAGAAAGAAGACGATTCGTTGCATCGTTTTCGACTCTTAATAAGCCCTATTTATCTGAATTCAGTTTCTCCCTCTCGCGCGAAGCGCGGAAGCTTTGGCGTTTCATCAAAATATAGAGAAAGGAAGACGATTCGTCGTACCGTTTTTGACCCTTAATCCTTGTTTGAATTTAGTTTCCCCGAAAATTTTAAACCTCTGATTTCTTTAGCTGATATTATAGGAAAGTGAAACTTCGAGAAAATACAAGTATCGTAGTTGTAGTCACTCTCGAAGTCGTCACAGCGGATAAATAGTCACAGTTCGAAGAGGAACAAACTTTTGCATTGATATAGTAGGCCTACACGAGGATTGAGCAAGAATACCGACACAGCTGACCCGACACAGCAACATATTTACCCGTGTCTTTCTTGCTCCCTCGAGGAGACGACTCAACGCAACAACCCCCCTCTCTCTTTTACACCCACTCCTCCTCTCTCAGGCTCTTACCTCCCCTCTCTCTCCTCTCTTTCATCCCCCGTTTCTTCTGTTTCCCTTTTCTCTCTTTTTTCTTCTTTTTTTCCTTTTCTTTCTTTTCTTTCTTTTCCTTTCTTTCCTCTCCTCCCTCTTTTTCTTTTTTCTCTTTCTTTCTTCTCTTTTCTTTCCTTTCTTTTCCTTTCTTTCCTTTCTTTTCCTTTCTTTCTTTTCTTTTCTTTTCTTTTTTCTTTTCTTTCCCTTTCCTTCTCTTTTTTTCCCTCCCCCTTTTCTCTTTTTTCCCGACGGCAGCGCAATTTTACCGACAATATCCTGACAGGTGGGGGGGTGTCGCACCCCCCCCCCCCCCCACACCCCCCCCCCCCTTTGGCGACGCCCCTGGCCGGAAGTGGGGGGGGCAGGGGGGCAGTTGCCCCCCAAACCAAAAAGTGGGGGGGGGGAAACGCATTTTTGCCCCCCAAAAACGCCCCCCCCCCACCCTCCAAAAAAAAAAAAAAAAAGCAGTAAAGGAGTAAAGATGGTTTGTATTTTTAACCCAAAAGAACATAAAAATAATAAAAACCTGAATTAAATTACCTATAAAATTCCATTCAAAGAAAAGGAAAGTTAACAGGAATTAAATTTCCTAAACATTGCGCATGCTACCTATATATATCAATGGAGGTTTTTATAATAGCGATACGCGCATATCGTGGACATATTGTGAGAGAATGGGAAAGCGTGTCTGTTTTTTGTTATAGGGGTGAGAAGCTCATGAGCCCCTGAACGCTGGCAGTGGGGGGGGGGGGTATTTTTTTTATTCGATACCAGTGATTTACAAATGTTGCTGAAATAACATGATTTTCCGGTATTTTTTTCTCAATTTTTTGGTAAGTCATACCTTTTTATGCGTTTGTTGGAAAATTAGAAATTCCCAAATGTACAATCGGGGCAAAAAATATGCTTATTTAGGCCTTTATGTCAGGGTCTGCAGAACGCCCCCCTCACTTTTTGAAAAAGTTTGTTACAGAGAAAAAGAAAGAAAGAGAGAGAGAAAAAATAAGTGACCTGCCAATGTCACAAATGAGGTATCAAAATATGCTCATCTGACCGTAATTAAATGCCTACAACCCCAGAGCTTACGGGAGCTCCGCCCTCGGACCCCATCAAAGGCCGTAAGGCGGTCCCCTGTATGCTCATCTGACCGTAATTAAATACCTAAAACCCCGAGCTTCCGGGGGCTCTGCCCCCTTGACCCCACCAAGGACCGTAAGGCGGGGCCCTGGATGCTCATCTGACCGTAATTAAATGCCTAAAACCCCCGAGCTTCCGGGGCTCTGCCCCTGGGCCCCACCAAGGGCAGGCGGGACCCTGGATGCTCATCTGACCGCAATTAAATGCCTAAAACCCCAGAGCTTATGGGGGCTCCGCCCCCGGACCCCACCAAGGGACCTAAGGCTGCCCCCTGTATGTTTATCTGACCGTTATTAAATACCTAAAAACCCTGGACCCCACCAAGGGCCCTAAGGTGGTCCCTGTATGCTCATCTGACCATTATTAAATACCTTAAAAAAAACGAGCTTCCGGGGGCTCTGCTCCCTGGACTCTCCGCCAATTAGGGGCCTGCCAGTGTCACAAATAAGTTTATATAAGGTTAAATATGCTTATCTGACCATAATTGTAATGCCTAAAACCCCTTAGCTTCTGGGGGCTCAGCCCCTTGACCCCCTGCCGGGGCTCAGGCCCTGGACCCTACGCCAATTTACGCTCTACCTGATCGTTAATAATCCACTTTGAAAAACGTTCCGCGGGGCCTGCATGTAAGAGTGGTGGTGATGCAGATTTTTCTTCTGCCCCCCCCCCCTTCCAATCGTTTTTGCTCGTTACGTAAATGCCCCTGGAAGGTGAGCCCCCTGGAATGTTTGCCCCCCCCCCCCCCCCCAATCCCAAACTGCTTCCGGCGCGCCTGGTGATTACCCTTTAAGGTTCTATGTCCCATTTGCAGACCCCCAAAATGAAAAGGTTAAATTCCAACGGCATTTGAAAGATAATTCTAATTAAGAACTTACCTCCAAACGAACGGGCTTGAAATGGCTTTTAGTGGGAAAATAACGACCATAGTTGTCAAATCTACTTAAATGATTGCAATCACCTAAGTAATAGTCTGATTTTCAGACATTTTTACCGAATAGTTGTATGTTTTGTGCTGCAAAAATATTCAATCCGAGTTTATTCAATGCTCATGTACATGTTACAGCTCATTTTTATGTATGTTATTACCAAAGAAAAAAAAGATGTCAGTCAGTCACTCAATAGTGTCTGACAGTGAAGTCTAGAAGGTAAGCGGGTTTCCTTGCGTAATTTAAATTCTAGGACACTGCTAGTGTTTAAATTTCACAAATAGGACATACATGACACATTCATAATTCCGGCAAAGTTTTACAGAATTTGATGCAAAAGGGACATAGTATCTTGAATATTAAAAGCCTTAATCCGTATTAAGCCCTAAATGCGATCTCTCTGGCCTTGTCGGCTCTTTCTATCTATTAATTATCGCTCTTCTCACACATCGTTCTAATTAAAACCCGCTTAATTGTACTGCGAACCGCAAATAGCATGGACTTCTACAACATCGGATTTCATGTTAATTTATTGACAAGGTTAATACCATTATTTTAAGCCTCAATATAAAATGAGCTCTTTGCGATTAACCATAATTTTGGCATAGATTGAACGGCTCAACCGAGGGACATCCATTAACAAACCAAGTACTGGCTAAAGTAATGCTAGATTACCATTTTGTAATGTGGGTTTGGGCGATATGAAGATATACATGTAGCTCTGCAGGTGTTGAATACAATTTAATATACTTCACTAGACATTGACGTAAACACTAAACAATGTGAGGTGTAAAATTTACACCAAATAACCAAGAGAATTAAGAAAATAGGCCCGTATTCTACTGAAATATACACCCGACGTTGTTTTTTAAATATATTTTTGGGCCAAAATCGGGTTTATCAAAGGAAGTTGGGCCGAAGTCCAAAGTTATACTATGTTACACAATGATCTTATAGAACCAGGGCCGGGTTTAACTAAATCAGTAGAATGCAGACAATAGTCATCACAGTGTAACTCAAAATTCTTCTGTATTTATTTTGTGAAATTCCCCTCCCCATAAAACCATAGCCGTTTATCATCAAAATTATTTTTTTAATGGGTAAATTCAGGAGGACCAGGATTTGCATCACCACCAATCCTCTTCAGATTCGATTAAAGGGGAAGTCCACCCTGATATTCAGTAGGTTTTACTAGAACCAGAAACATGAGAGAAACGGGTCAGTGAAAGTTTGAGCAAATACCGAGCAACTCCGAGACGTATTTAGCGAGGTCTCCTCCCTTTTGCCCTGTACTAAAAATCTTCAAAATATCATATTTTTCCTTGAGAAATGTTCAATCATACAAGTCTATTCTGTTACTAATAACAAAGAAAATGATATTCATGAAATTGTATGTATAGAGCAAATTGTAGAGGTGATCACAAGATACGTCACAGTGTTTTACTGATGACAACTTCAAACAATCATAAATTTAATAATTTTGATCGGATATTGCTCGACTTTTCACTAATTATTTTGTTTCCCTCATTATTTTACTGACATTAAAGCCTAGATAATATCCAGCGAAGACTTCCCCACAAATTGCTTACTCAATTGTCGAACCGCCACCGTCATAAAAGTATTAAATGACATATAGAAAAGCAGACATAAGGCGACATTCTATAGCTACCCACTTTTTGCACCCAAACCAGTATTATAGTCGGAAATTGTTTAGCCATGTCCCTGATTTAATAGTACATGCATACATTAAGATAATAGTGCAGTTTTGGGTCTGGTATAAAAGCATTATCAACAGGAATATTCCTAACATTTAAGAAACTTATCTGCTCATTTTCTTTTTTTAGGGGTGGGCGGTACGATGTAGGTAGAAAGAACGTATAATCATGAGACAGTAATATGATTTCGTATCATTTGATGCTCTCGAGCGTTTCAAAAATGGTTTGTTCAAATTATTGTTCAAGAAGAAAAATGATAAATCACGGGAGGATCGGGGGAGGGGGAGGGAGTCATAACATTCTCGACCCCTTCCTTTTAGAGTGGGGGAGGGTTTTCATAACACTGTGTAGATATTTGGGGGCGTTGGACCCTCACCTGTATGTCATACCACCCCCCCCCCCCCTTATGAAATCCTGAATCCACCCGTGATACTTCTCGATTCGATTAGGCAAATATCGGCAAATGACTAGCGTCTGAATCTGGCAATGGATTTTTTTTTGCTATCAATAAATTTAGTACTAAAACAAATCAAATAAACTGTCGAATCCAAGTCAAGTTGTGTGGGGCTTTAGTTAGTGTTTGCACTTGTTTGGCTTAAAGTCTGATTAAAAGGGAAATAATTGTTAAAGCCATAGAAAAGAAGTCAGTTTCACATTATGCAACACAGATTATGTTCACGGAGAGAACAATTACGTAATAAGTCGTGAGACCTTGTTCTCTGTATATAGGCACGTATTTGCTTTCCATTATTCTAAGAGTTGTGTACAACTCCATTATGATGTCCAAAATGCGTTATACAACTGCAGCGATATAAATTGAGATCTGAAATAAGATATTTGCAGAGGGAGAAATGATCGTGCACTAAGATGTGAGTTAATGCAGTTTCCAGGGTCACTGGTTCGACTCCGCTTGATGTTTGATATGACAGATACAGAGGAGGTTGATCTCCCTCCCCCATTCACAAAATAGTTGAATAATAAGTGTCCCCGAAAATAAGGAGGGAAATGAGGAAGGGATTGGTATGTCGGGAAAACCATGTTCCCGGTATTTTTTTTAACGGTTGGGAACCACTAACCGAGTCTGGGAGGGTTGTTTGGAGTCTCCCGAAATCATATTCCAGGGGCAATATTTCTCACCCCTCTCCCTTTCGTTAGCAGTCCAGTAACCGCGACGTTATGTGGTCATAATTCCTTTTATTACAAAGAAAAGAAAAACTGGCTAAAATTGACAACAGCTTGCGCATATTATTATTCAACGATGATCGACAAACAAAACTACATGAATTACAAACATCATGATAGTACGTACCCGCTCTCCGCTGCTATGACTTTTCGCAGGTCGCGTCCTCCTGTTGTTAATATTATTAAGTCACATTATTATAAATATTAGGGTTAATAAGGGCTTAACATCTCACCGTGCGTGATATCTTCTTCAAATTCGAAATAACATCTTAAAGGAAAATCATGCCTTAGAAGCAAATTCCCCTGAACGCGGAAAGTAGAAGATATTAAAGAAGCAGAACGTTGTACTTACTATACGTCAGGGAATATCAAATCAGTCGAATCGCCGGTACTGTGGTGTGGGCAACGGGCAACATTAACACACACAATTATTATAATATCAATATCACACTATCATAGAAGAAAAAAAATTAGGGTTCATAAGGGCTCGACATCTCACCGTGCGTGATATATTCTTCAAGTTCGAAATACCATCTTAAAGGAAAATGCTGCCTTAGAAGCAAATTCCCCTGAACGCGGAAAGCAGAAGATATTAAAGAAGCAGACCGTTGTCAGGGAATTTCAAATCAGCCGAATCGGTAATGTCACTGTCATATAATTGCGGGCAACTCTCTCATTAATACACGATATTATTATGATGTCAATATTTCAAAATGTCAGGAGGGTCTTCACTTTTTAAGAGGACCTATTGTTATATGATATCAATAATGTATATTGAGTAATACCCAAAGGTAGAAGGCGCTTAGGAGAAAAACATATATTAATGATATTTTTGTACATGACAAACGGGGGAGTTGCTCTTGAATATGTCAAATGCACTTTCAAAATTGCCAATTTGTAATTCACACAGATGTAGTAATTTTGTATATTTCAAACAGTCATGAATTCCTTTATACTGGTATGATTGACATCAAACTTCAACCATTATGTTTCTGTTATTTGTATGCTTTCATGAGTCAGAAAAAGTTGACATTAGCTAACTATGATAAAACCTTCATGCATTTCTCAACACGTTACGACAGAAACAATATTAAAACGAAACAAAATTAATAATAAAATACCCGTGACAACGTAGGTCGTGGGTTTTGAATAAAAGTATCTCCGCCACAAGCAAGTATTCTGCTCATGCGCATAGGCCAGTATAATTATGTACATGTATAACTATAAGGTTCGTTAACACTTGCAAATTAATTCATTACAAAGGTCGGGCATCATTTTCATACCAAATATAATGTGTTTCTATTTCTCTGTTCCTAATTTGCTGAGAGTATAGTTTGCTAATGATGATGAGATTAATATGGATATATCTGTTATGACAACCGTCTTTTCATTATACAATGTTGTTTTTATAATTCCATTCAGTAGCAACCTTGGGCATAATAATGTCAACCTTCAAATCTCTATAGCAAATTCATAAATTATTTAAGTTGATTGTATTTATTCGCAATTTAATCCCATCAAAAAGACTGGTCTTTCGTTTGTTCTTTTGTCGAAAAAAACACTGATATTAATTAGCCTGAATCCGATGACTGGGGTATATCTGCTGAGCGCTTAGGCACGTCGTTGTATCGATGTACTGGGCACTATATATAAGCGGAATATTATTATCATTATTTTTATTCCAGCAAAATAATAAAAGGAAGATAGTGATTACTAGTAGACCAAGACAGGTACTTTTAATTCCCTCTTCATTTTCACAGAGTCATTAAGTCGATTGTATTTATTCGCATTTTAATATAGTCGCAAAGAGGCGTATATGGTGGATGTCGAATACTACTTTCATTTTAAAGATAACATTGAAATGAGTCTATGCGTTTCAGTAAACCAATGACCCGAAGTTATTCATTACTAGTGGACCGGGCAATGCATTTTGAGATCTCTATTCGGTCTTTTTCATTGAATCATTAAGTCGATTGTATTTATTCGCATTTTAATCTTGTCGAAAAGAATGGTGGTATATTCTATAACGAAAACATTGGCATTGACCTATGGCGTTCCAGAAAATTAACAGTAAGGTGTGCAGATTCCCAGGAGCCCCCCACCCCCCCCCCCACCTCCCCCCCCCCCCCCTCCCCCTCGGTCCACCGACTATCACTGCAAGTTCGATGACTATTTTTTTTTTTATTATTTTTTTTTTTTTTTTGGGGGGGAGGCGAATCTTTTCATCTTATTTTCACATTCCTCTCCCCTTTTCCATTCATTTCATTTTCCTGTTCCCTTTCATTTTGTCTTATGTTCACATTTTAATGAAGGGGGATGTGCCCCCCGTGCCCCTCACCCCATTATCCAGTTACCCCGTAGCTTTGCCAACAAAATATTACGATGCAAAACACGATTTAATTATATTAATTACCAAAAGAACAAAAGACCTTAATGCATAGATGATAATAGTCGTAAAATTAGTATTGAAATAATAGTGTAATGTTAGTTCATGCTTTCAATTAAATCGATGGGACCATAAACAATAAGGATGATAATGTAATACCGTAGTCCATTGTCAAAGGTGCCGATACCGATGTGGATATTTGATTAATTAGTGTGCCTTAGTATGCTTTTCAAAGCCGGGAAGAAAAGGCAGATAACCTTTTTGTTCTTTTTAAGCAGCTTGATTCAGAATGCTCAACAACACATTTTGCCAAGTATAATCATTCACTGCTTCTCAAATTATTAAACGTAATACAAAGTTTTGGTATGGGGACATGAATTTGGTTCAAATGAACATATTGGAAGCATATGCGATCCTACAATATTCAGTGATCGTTTTAGCGGTTGAATTAATCTAGTCTAAAGTGATGAATTTTAAATAATAAACTATTTATGTTATAGCTTCCTCTCAAGGTCAAGATATTAATTTAGCTATAGAAACAATGTTTCTCGACTAAAATCGACCGTTTGGCTATTCCCGTTTGGAAATTATATATCACAACTGCATATTTTGAGATTGTTATGGTCACAGCTACCATTGTATGGCCGTAGGCACTATTTGAAATTTCTAGTGCTTATAATATATCCACAGGGGCAACCAAATATATAAAAATTGTAAGGAATCACTGTCCAGCCAACTTTCCAAATTTACCAAAACTTTGTATTACCTTTAATGTTGTATATACCATCTAATAAACCGAACCATGCTAATCCACTTTTTAATCGACAGGTCGGAATACCAAATTATTAAAGTTTTTGCACTTTTTGTCCCATTTTAGGGGAGCTGTTATTATCTCCGTTTTAACGAGCTTTGGCATTCAGGGGCATCCAAACCATTTATTTTGTATGACATGCGTTGTATAGTTGATTTTAAATGGTTGAATAAAGTGAATTCAACTTTATAACTGAACTAAAAATAACAACATTTTTCTAGATAAAGTTATGAAATAACAAAGTCATCATCCGTCAAGGCACGTGTATTTTCATTGAAGAGTTACGGAAATGGTTTTAATGGCTTTTCCTGGTCTGACTAACTGGTTCTATTATTGATGCAGTGGCGTTGGTCTGCTGGGAAATTTTCCATTGCTGGTATTAATCAAAGGGAATTTTAGTCCTAGTTTTAACATGATCGAAAATACTTTGAAGAAATCTACCCAATGGCAAGTTCAATACATTATTTTATATTCCATAGAAATTATGGTAAGATTATACGTAACTCCCTTTAGATGAATTTTCAAAAAAGTCATTGAGATCGTGTTTTAAAGCCTCGACAGATTAATATAGCTCTAAGGATGGGAAGGGGGGAGGGGGTGGTAGGGGAGAAAGTTGGGATGTGGAAGGATAAGAGCAACTTTTTTTTTTCCCTAGTAATTATTTCCCTTCTGAATCCTGCCTGTCCGCTCATAAAGTCTTGAATGAGAGGAAGTGAGCGCGATCTAAATTTGACACCTAAAAGGTTCATTTCGTTTATATATACCATATTTTTACTTCTTCCCATGGAACCGCATGTGACATTTACCCTTTTGTTTCTTTCTCTTCCTTAAGTCCAACTTTCAGATTCTTTTCGATGTTATTGCGCTTTTTTAAAACTGTTCTCCTATTTGCCATCGGAAATGTTAAGAAGAAGAAAAAAGTTTACAAATTCCTGACTTTTGATTCCCCCCCCCCCCCCCCCCACTTGTATGGGCGAGTCTATTGTTTTGCCACGCGTGAGAGCAAAGGTACAACAAGGATTCAGTTGTAGGAGTTTTACAACGTCCCCTCACCCCCCCCCCCCTCTCTCTCTCTCTCTCTCTTTCTTTAAGCCCGTCTATACTAGTTTGGCAAAGGGGGATTAGACCTCCCTGCAAGGTCACTGACAGTTGGTTATCTCATCAAATCAGCTCTCAATTAACATTTTTTTTAAAGGTGATCATTGGGACAAACAGGCGCCGATTAAGCATTGTTAGCTATATAGAGGGCGCAAGTAGCTATAGGTAGTGCAGTGGGGCTTTAAATGCATTTCATTGTCTAGTGAATGTAATCCGACGTGAGCTGAAGAGGTCTTTTTTTAATGATCTAACAGCTAGGGGTCATTTTATTCCGCGCACAACATACCGTAGTATGTCAATTTAAAGCCTGATAACTCGCATGGTTTAGATATTTTATTGAAACACATTATTATAACACGCATGGCAATACATGTGCACTAATTCATATGTGAGATCGCATTTGACCTTGTGGCATGCATAATTCTACACGGTTGTCTTTTCATGTAACTATGGTTACTTTGTTATGAGTATGACATTTTATGGAATTTAATATTGAGTGAGGATCTGCTTCTCTTTCCCATTTGTCTCTATTTTCTTTTCAAACGTTAACATTTTTGAGGGACGAATGAGAAGAAATTAACATAATATGTGTTTTCGAGAAAACTAGAGCTACATGTAGTTCACGATGGTGAAAGAAAAGAAGAACCGTGACCAAGGCTTCATAAACACAACGACCGCAGCTGATTGTCAATGTTATCATTTTATTATTGTTATGTACGTGTGTCTGTATGTGTGTGTATGTATGTGAAAAAGAATGAAATGTATGCTTATTCAAAGCTTTAAACAACAAAATATGTTCATCAGTAGAACATTTTAGCACAGAGAAGTGTGGGAAATCTTTCATTAATTTTTTTTTAAAGTTAGTGATAGTGATGGGGGGAAATATATCCATAAGCATGATTAGGGAGAGCACATAACAAAACAAAAACAAAAAACGAACGAACAAACAAAGGCCAAATGAAAGGCTAGAAGACAAGATCAACCAAATAGACAAACGAGACCCAAAAAATAACAACAACGTGATAACGTGAACAGAAAGTGATTAACAATCACCAGTATATAACTGTCATGTCATGGAAGAAAGGACATTCACTTCTCCTGACATTTCATCAATCATGATGTACTATTGAGGGTCTATGTTCACCACAATACTGGTAGTTTCAGGATGCTAGCGCTGTTTTGGGTATATTTGAATGGTTATGTTTACAATGGCGGATCATGGGGTGAAAGCCTGGTGGGGGGGGGGGCGCCCCTTTAAAAAAAAAATCTCCCATGGGATTTTTGAGAACCCCCTTCACTACTTACATAATAATTTCTGCCCCATCCCCTCGAAAGTCTCTCTGCCCCATCCTGCCATTGCACTTTATACTGTTTTACACCATGCACCCCTCCATTATGGACAATTTTCATAGCAAGTATACGTATGAGGTTTTGCAAGCCCCCCCCCCCCCCCTTCATATTTAAAAACTCTGGACCCGCCTATGATGCGTGACATGCAACTCGGACATTAGGAAATGAGTATCATATCGTTCAAGGTTAGTTGATACATCAACTTTTTTTTTGCGCATAGGGCCTCATTAGATTAAATGAAAAAGTGCAATTTCATTTTCTTTTATAATTTTGAACTTTCGATAGTTATTTCCATTTGCAGCTGACCGATAATCCTAGTGCACTTACACACTCTGGTCAGTTTTCACTTACTTCTGGCGAATTCGATTTCAGTTTTGTAAAGTGTTGTTATGTTATGTTATATACCTCTCTTTATAAATCTAGCCATCTGATTAGTCGAAATTGGAGTCGTGATGTTATGATACATTACATTATGTTGTTCATAATATTCATGATGTAGGCTCTAGCTATGTTCAGATGGAATGATGGTTTTGTTGGGGAAATGCACCCGACCTTGTCGTGTGCTGTCTGAAATGCTCATGAGATGATCACACTAATAAACAATACCATTTGAAAGAGAAGGGCTTTTTAAATTCATTAGCACATAGTCTGAAGGTCGATACAGCACGAGCTTTTGATAAAAACGCTCGAATTAATACTAGTCCTTACAACAATTATAAGTTATACCCAGCGATGCTGTGTCTCCTTGAGACCTCACGTTTTCCACGTAGTAGCCGTCCCTAAAAACAATTATAAAGTGTTTCTTAGGTTTTGATCTTCGCGATCAATCATTTTTTTCTTTTCTACCTAACCTTAATTTGCTAGCGAGAAACACCAAAGAGAGAAGAGCAGACACATGGGCGGTGATGTCTTTTCATGACCGGGGGAGGGGGCGAAATGCGAAATTTTCTACAATAATTACCTGTACGTTTTGAAGGATATTATGCGAAGGAGCGAGATTTTTTTTGCATTTTTATCAGTCTAAACGCTGCACCCTTGGGTCCTCCAGAGCCTATAAGTGTGTTGCAGTCTTTATACTTTTTTCTTCTTGACTTTCTCCAATTTTCGGGGGGGGGGACGATCTTCTCTAACAAAATAGAGGGGTCGCCGCCCCTGCTAACACATGACCGACAAAACACATGCGTGCGCGGGCGGGCAACTTGGCGCAGATGTATGTGGGAGCATCCTTATTTTGCTGTCATCATGACTACTATGGCTATATTACTGGATTTACGATTTAGGATCGATAGTCCACGCTATCACAACATGCATTCATCAATCAAGAAATCATGATTATTAAGATAGTGAGACCTTTATTCAGTCATTTTCTTATCTCTCTCTCTCCCTCTCCCTCTCTCTCTCTCTCTCTCTCTCTCTCTCCCTCTCTCTATTTCTTCCTTGAGAAGTTTCAGTTCGCGCTCAAAAGGTTACGTGAAACCCCAATCCCACACCTAGGAAACCGACACCAGATAAACAACTGACCAAAAAAAAAAATTAAATTAGGCCTAATAAGAATAATAATATTACTGTGCTTATTATTACCCCGGTTACTGGATTCAACCGCTAATGCGCACATGATTTTGCACATGCTCCGCTCCTTAGGGAGTAATCTTGAACACGCTATTACTAAATACGTCGAATGTTAAAGTTCTGGCTCTTAACAGCAGCAAAGCTCGTCTCTCAAGAAGAGATGGAGCGTCTGTTATGAGGATGAACAAAACTATAATAATAATAATAATAAAAACGTTACTTATAAAGCGCTTACCACCGAAGTCTCTAAGCGCTATACACACACAATAGAATGATATACAATTACATCTTATACAAAACTAAAAATGCAAATAAACCTACAAATTACAATACATATGGAATACACATCAAAGGGAACAGAGTTAATCAATCATCAAACGCAATTTTGAATAAATGTGTCTTGAGACTAGTTTTGAATAGGTTAACGGTTTGACAGTTTTTTTACATGTAAAGGTAATCTGTTCCAAAGTTCAGCAGAAGCTTTGCGAAAGGAACGATTACCATAAGAGAGAGTTAACACAAAAGTAGATACGAGGTTTAATTGTGAAGATGACCGTAAATTGCGTGAGGGTTTGTATTCCTCGATTAATTCTTGCAGATAAATTGGTGCCAATTCATGAATGCATTTATAACTTAAAACTAAGATTTTGTACATAATGCGGTACGTCACCGGCAACCAATGCAATTCGCGAAGTACTGGGGTGATGTGTTCACAAGAACGCGTGCGTGTTACAAGCCTGGCAGCAGAGTTTTGGATTCTCTGGAGTTTTGCAATGTGCGACTCCGGAAGGCCATAAAGAAGGCTGTTACATTGATCAAGACGGCATGTAATAAATGCATGTATAAGCGTTTCGGTAGATATTTTATCAAGAAAATTTCTAATACGACCTATCTTGTACAAGGCATATGAAGCTGAGCGACAAATATTTTTTATATAATCATCCATCCTAAGATCATTTTCTGATAGAGGAGCAGAGGCAAGAAATATTGTATTCACTACTTAAATATATCGTACGGTATGCACAGAATGGCGTGTTATTGTTATTATTTATTTTTAAAATGCAGGTATGAATAGATAAAAGTCTAATAAAAGCATAGCAAATGTAAAAACCGAGAAAGGAGAATTCCGATAAAAACACAGCAAGAACCATGGCGACCTTTACAAAAAGGTATCTCATTTTGGTCTTGTGTAGAACTCGGTAAAATATAGGACATGACAATGTAAAGGTCTCAAAAAGGTCAGAATTTTAACCGACATTAGATAATGAAATTAAACACTTCAAACATCTGTTATGAAAGTACAAAGAGTACAGTCAATTATATTACGAGACGGCTTTTTAAAACGTCATTAAAAAAAACACTAAGGCATTATTTATTCGATTAAAAATCATAATTTGATAACAGAAGAGAATCTAATTCCATACCTCAAGACAAAGGCCTGCAAATTCGGTAATTAGATTAGACCAACGATAGAGTATCATATTTTGGATAAGGGTATATATAGACTCACTTCATTTTATTGATATTTTGATCGCTGTAGTTTTTTGTCGTATAGATATATGGTCACGACAATTTTGAGCTTCATTTTGGTTACAATACTGGGTATTTCTTCCTTTATTTCTTACTTTCTTTTCTAAACATGTTTAAGTTTGTTTTTTAATGTGGAATGCACTATTGATATGTTGCCGCAGATGATCACACGATTGCTTAGAATAAATGATTAAACAAGCGTTGTGGGTGAAATAATGAATGTACAATGAAATATAAAATTTCATATCAATTTGGTTAAGTAAGTTAAGAAATATTCAACGAGGAAATAATGACGTAGTCATGAGAAGAATAAAAGAAAAAGGCCTTTATACAGTTAGTGCAAGTCGCCGAGAGGGAAAAGAAAACAACTACATGCAAGCCTTTCATATCAACGATAAAAAGGGTCTATAAAGTTAAAAGTGAAGGAATATAAACTGACGAATATGAATGACAGATACAAATTGAATTTGTAGGCCATTAGTAGGCCTACATATAGAAGTCGAACTTATTATCGGCCTTTTCGAAATCTACAGTTGAGAGAAGATATGGCCCCAAAACCAGGGCAAACAAATGTGAATATAGATTAATGAAAATGATAGATGGGTAAAAGAAGAAGTGCAAGAAAATGAAGGAGAGAAGAAGGATATTGAATAAACATTTCGTAATTCGAAACGAGGTGAGATGATTAATTCGGCACGTACAGTGATCGACATCATTGTGTGAATAACACACTTTAATATCATTATTCACTTTTTTTTAATGTGTCTCCATTATAAATCAATTTCGTCGCGTGTTTAATAACCCCTCCCCCATCCACTGTTTGCTGTAAAAACTACTTCCCTGGTCGTAAAGTAATCACCGTGTATCTTAAATCTTTGATACTTCGTTGAATTTTAGAAGAAGAAAAATATTACAACACAAACCTAATGACGGGGAATGTACATGTACGTCAAAATTATTGTGGGTCAGTATGATTTAATATTTGAAGAAATTTCTCCTTTTAAGTGTCTGAGCAAACGAAGCTCTGATAGAAGTGACACAATTTTTTCGTAAATTCTTGCGACGAGATGATGTAATGATTTTCTGCTCCAAAATAATTTCAATATTTGCCCAATATACTACCGGCTGCAGTGATGCACAATTCTTTTGAGAGAGGCTGTGGATTTTGCCTCCTGCTGAAACTTTTGATATGCATGATATTATTAAGTATTTGGCGTCACCCCCATGTGCATGACGGGAGAAAGCGATCCGAATCACTGTGACCCTCGGGTTTCAATCTCCTCCGACTATGAGCCACGAGTTGTGGCGAGCTGGCGCGATCTTATGGCAAGCAGTTTTATCATTAAAACGTATTTCTTGATATCAAGAAATCGAATTCTTGATATCAAGAATTACCATTGTATCTTGATATCAAGAAATATGTTTTAATGATAAAACGGCTTGCCATAAGATCGAGCCAGCTCGCCACAACTCGAGGCTTCAACTCGGCTTATAAGTGGGAGCCCTGCTTTACTGATTGGGGTGTACAGGTGGACCACTACACTGGGGTTTCCCCCTATTCTTATGCGAACAGTGCAGTGGGTTCTTAAAGAGGAAAAGTGTTGACTCTCCTCTTCGCGGGGGCTCCGTTTAAAGTCCTATCAAAGGGGCGGTATATAATATGATATATATCAAATAAGAATCTACCTGCGCTGGAAATAAAAGGAGGGTGTATTAAATTGCGGCATCAATCTAACGAGATGATTTTCCTTTTCAAATAATCAGATTGATTGACACAATGATTACGTTGAATACACATAACCTATCTAAATTCAGCCTAGCTAATGGGGAGGTGTATAATTGCCACTCTAATTTAATAGACATATCTTAGTTTAATAAAGGCCTAAAATTAATATACAGTTCGTCCCGTATGACACAATGCATTTATCTCTATCAAAAACAAATATATGACACCACCTTAATTATTCTATTTGCTCTTTTTTAGTGATATAATTACATTTTAAACTTGTCACTTCGTACCCCTTTTTTCTACAGAAGTGTAGCCATTAGCTTGAAAGCAGAGACCGTAACACGTGATCAAAATGTCCACCACATCAATCATGTACTCTGTCGTCATGGCAACACTAAATGCGACTGCTGAGCCTTCCTCCGAACCCGAGCCAGAACCGGAATCGGAACCCGAACCTGAACCAGAGATGATCATGGGTACCATGGAACCGGAGCCTTGGATAACCGGGATATTGTTCGGGGAGCCGTTTCCTGAGTTTTCTTCGGAGCCTGTGGCCGAACCGGAACCGACAATGAACTTTTGCGCCCAGGTCATCCTCGCCCTCATTGCCGCCATCATCCTCGTGGTCGGTTCCATCGGAAATGCTCTCGTCATCGCCGTCATATCGAGGATGAAAGTGGGTATGTGTGTTTTTCTCTTTACACGATGAAGTTTTATTTGCATCTATTGTAAACGCGGCGTCATTTCGATTGCGCTATTACTTGCGCTAATAATTAGTGCATGCGCTAGAAATTTAACGCAATATTGCACTCTTCATATTATGTCTTACTTTTGTGCGGTGCACCGGCTCGCACATGGTACGTTAAAGACTGCGCCAGTCCCTAACGCAGTACTGCGTCAATACAAGGCCACTTATGCGTAACGGACAGTAGTGGTGAATAACAATCCATGTTTGATTGCGCCAAATATGATCAACATAGCTGCAAACGTGACCTAGAATAACGCATATTAGCACGGTTCATAATGCCCCCTCTTTTGTGAAAGATGTCTCTCCAATCTTGTCTTTCCAAATTGTATATATGTGTTTGAAGTCCCTGCCAGGGCTGAATAAATTCCAAGAAATTATGAGGGTATGGGAAATGCATTATTGCAAGATTATTTTTGTCTTCACAATCCAATTTCATTTACATGCACATCTTAAACTTTGAGCAATTAACGTTAAAAACATGATGCTTGATAATTTGTTATTTTCGATGAAATTTTTGTAAAAATTCTCCAATATCTAAAAAGAAATAAGAATATATACCACAAACACAAATCACGACAATCTACTTCTCAAAGTTTGTCTACGTTCTCCTTCTGCATAAAATAATGCTGTGATATACATGTACATACATATGATGTGTTCAGCTTTATTTGCAATATGACAAACCGTCAAAATGCTGGCGGTCACAATAGAGATAACCATGAATTCAGGCTCAATCGATAAAAGATGATCTGGTTTTGGCCTTCGCAATAATGTTTAATGGAACAGAAATGTCACACGATCTCGATAAGACATTCAAATGTCAGACGGCACTCAACCATTGGTTTATACAATCGTTTGACCTCCGAACATTATTCTTTTTGCACACCTTTCTACCGCTTAGATATTTTTAGGACATGTTTTCATCTTTGCTCCACTTAAAATGTGAAGACTTCCGCTGTTGCTATGGTGACAGCCATGAATTGATCGATGGTATACATAAGGCCCGGATTGGAGGAGTCTTCGTCCTTTCATCACCAAATACTCGAAATGCTCCCTTTCTTCTCGACACCTTCAAAAACATTTCAACCAATGCTCTAATATTGTTGAAGGTTATAAACAAAAATTTGATTTTATGATTTTGGTTGACGACCAAATTTTATCGAGATCATTCATAATACATGACATGGCTGAATGTATATAAAAAGCAGTGGAATTAGAATACGTATTTTATGTCATAACGGTAATAATAATAACGTTCTGAGGTATTTTATCAAGCCTTAAAATCGATTTTAAGGGCCCAAAGATTGATTTTTAAAATCGAAATCAATTTTACTTGAATGATGAAACACCCCCCTGTTCTTGTAAAGCGCAATATCACATCATGATATATCGTCCATATGCGCTTCCAAAGAGCTTTTCGAATTTATTACACCGACTATAGCTCTGGCAGCCGTTATCAGCGCACATTGCATTTCAAGGAGTAATCCTACCATGCAGGTACTTATTTGCCGTATACCTGGATGGAGTGTAGCAAATGTAGATTAACCTCTTGCCAAAGGACGTTAGCGCTGTTGCAGGGATTCGAACAGGATTCGAACTCCGTACCTTGTGGTTCACAGTCGGAGACCTATCCACTATTGACCACTACCTCTCTACATAAGCCTCATTTCTTTTCGTATTATTTTATCAACAGTCATTAATGGTAACTTAGACAGTCATTTGCATATTTATTTGTAAATTCATTTTATTCTGAACTACGTGAAATGAACTAATAACCATTTTATAGCAGAGATATTCCGTTGTTTTCATTAGCGGAAATATGTCCAAGAATACGAAAATGAAAATGAAAAGAATTTTGATTTAGTATCCAATAAAATGATGCAGTCAGTGCACAGTCATGTCATGGAAGAGTATAAAAGAGTGACTTTGAGATGGGCTCGGGTATCAGAAATCTTCATCAAAAGAAAGAGAAGGGGAGAGTGGGAGAAGGGGAGGGAGAAAGGGAGGGAGAGAGGGAGAGAGAGAGAGAGAGAGAGAGAGAGAGAGAGAGAGAGAGAGAGTAATCAATTGGGGCGTGTTAAACAAATCATAGACGCGGGAGCCATCGCCCCCTTCCCAACCATCTCTATAAAATAAATCCATCTTGACATTGTCTAGATCTATGGAAAGCAAAAAGAAGAAGAGGCAACTGTAAAAAGAGTTAAATATCGATTTTAGAATACAGTGAATATTGTTAAGGCACTAACAATCCAATTACATAGTCTTCTCCGTCTGCTAAGCCAATTAATACGACACACATAAACGGCCAAGAAACAAGAGAAAACGGGAAAACAATTTCCTGTTTAAATTCCGGCCAAAGTATAGTCCCGTTTACCCGCTGACCCTTAACTTATAGTTATCGAAAGTCACTATTGATTGATTCATTCGATTAATCAGTATTCAACCCAAATTTAAGATGGCTTTTAGAAATGCCTACATTTGGGGTTTCTGAAAAGTGACTCGACCATATTACTGAATCGATTTTGCACTACGCAACGCGGGTAACTGTGTTTATTCTCAAACGAAGCGGAATAAATCATTATTTAATTACTACGGTTTCATTCACTGTATTCATTACGATGTTACCCATGACTGTACCGATCATAAGAAGCGAAATAAATTAGGAAAGAAGAAAATAATGGTTTTGTTATTTTTTTTTCTCCAGTGAAATATAAAGCGGGTGTATCTCAACTCGCACTTGAACTCCTGTTATTTAATAATTTAATAAATAAATAAATCCTTTTCAATCGGAAATAATGGATTTGCGTATGTATCAGTTTCTGCTGGGGTGTCGTCTCTTTATCTGAACATTTGAATACAGGTTAATGCCAAGTTTGAAATGTAAGAACGTTTTCTTTAATATGTATTGCTATATGTACCTGATACCCTGATCATTCTACCGAAAATTGAAATGTATCAGTAGATCTGTTCATTCCTATTCCACTCGCATATCTAGAAATTCCATCTAACTAACCCAAAATTATTAATAACGCACAAATCCATTAGACATTGTGGTCCGGATATTTGGAATAATTTTCCCGACAACATCAAATTTTGTTCAACCCTCTACTCCCTGAAAGCTACACTTATTATTATTATTGTTATTACTTATACCGCGCTTTACCCATAAGCAAAAAAATACAATCATAAATGTGCCAAACACCCTAAATTAGTATAATAGCTTTCTCTGAAACCATGATTTATTATTCCTTTTACTCAACTGCCGTCTGCTGCATCCGCACCTGCAATTGCACTGCACCCACTTGATCACTAGGTTTTACCAAGAGGGCTTTATTGCTAATTTTTTTTTTTTTCTTTTCTTTCATGAGGCCGCCATCCATTTCGAGCCTAACCGCTCACGATAGCGGTCTCCTGTACTCTCAAATTTATCTCTTTAGTTCAATGAAAAATATACACAAATATTCGTTATACCCAGGGGCGTACGCAGGGGGGGGGGGGTTTTGGGGGTTCAAACCCCCCCCTTTGGTATTTTAATGTATGTAAACCCCCCTAAAATAACCTTAAAACCCCCCCCTTTCGCTTTTTTTTTTTTTTTTTTTTTTATTATAAAAAAAAAAAAAAAAAAATTATACCCACGGCTAACCTAAATAAGGTGACCTTACCCCCCCCCCCCACCAAAAAAAAAATGTCAAATTTTGAAATTTTGAGACCAAAAAAAAAAAAAAAAGTGTCCGCTTACCCCCCCCCCCCCCCCCCCCCCCCCCCCCCCCCCCCCCCCCCCCACCACTGAGCGACTTTTCGGCCGGCTGAGTCGTTGCGATTTTTTTTGGCCTCCCAAAAAAAAAAAAAAAAAGTGTCCGCTTACCCCCCCCCCCCCCCCCCACTGAGCGACTTTTCGGCCGGCGCGATTTTCAAATTTTCGGGAGCAAAATATTTTAAAACCCCCCCCTTGAAAAAATCCTGCGTACGCCCCTGGTTATACTTCTATAACTTTGCGTGCTTTGTATTATGGCTATTGTATTACATTATTAGACATGGTTTGCCATGTTTGCAATACTTATGTTAAAATGTATAACCTTGTATTTGTTATTTGAACGCAGAGATAAAATCGATCAAACAAACAAATAAATAAACAATCAAACATCATTATTATTCATTATTTAAAAATCTGTTCAGTCGGTACATAAATCTCTACACATTCGCTTAGTTCTCTACACCCCCCCCCCTCTTCGACAACCCTCTCCAACATCATTCATTTTGTATTTCCTCTAATAAAATATACCCAGTTAATCTCAACAACAAAAACGTAAAACAATATAATACGCAATTTTATGTTTCAGCAAAATCACGATGGGTCATTGTTCTAATATTCCATGAAAAGGTTGACAGATGTCTTGTATTTCCTGTTTTGTAGATAATAGTCAATGTTGATACTTTCGATTGCTGTATTAGTTCGAATAATCGTCATGATTAGTAGATTAAAAAAAGGTCGGTAACACTCCGCAACAATCACGGATAGTTACCATAGTTACGCGCAGACAATGGATGGCGGTCGTTGTACACGGTGTTTTTAGGTACTTTTAGATTTGCGTTGACTGATACGTGTGACGTCCATTCAAGGCAGTGCATTAAAAGGACGTCGATCGTAGTCGTTGTGCAAATCTAAAAGTCCCTACTGGTGAAATCAGGGGAGTTCAGGGGATCACAAGGTCCGCGGTTCAAGTCCCGCGCGGCGCTATAATGCCCTTTGGAAAGACGTTAATCTACATTCGCCACTCTCCACCCAGGTGTAAAATGGGCCGGTACCCGGTAAGATGCGAACATGAATGTGGTTGAATTGGCATGTGCGCGCATGCAAAATACCGCCTGGTCCGAATACTCCCCAGGGAGTAGAGCGTGTGCAGTATCATGAGCGGATTAGCAATTGAATCCAATGACCTGGGTAATAACAATGTAAAGCACTTAGATATAAACGTAATATTACGCTATATAAATGTGACTTTTACTTCCTGCCCGCTCCATCGAGAGAAGACAAAACATTAGCTATATAAAATAAAGAGGTCATGATGAATGATAATATAACAGACATTGTCTCTGGATCAAACTATTTACATTTATAAAAAAAAACACCGATTCTACCCATAATATTTAAACATTATCTTAAAGCTTATCTGCCGTAGTTTACAGGAGGGATTAGACTGCCGTGCAAGGTCACTGGACAGGTGGTTATCTCATCAACTCAGCTCTCAGTTAACATAAGAAAAAGAGGATCATGGGGGACCAATGGTCACCGATTAGGCATTGTTTGTTATATAGAGGGCGCAAGCAGCTACAAGTAGTGCAGTGGGCCTTTAATACATGGAGAACTCTTTTGCCCATTCAGTTGGAATAATTTTTTCTAGCCCCTTTTCAAGAAATGATTGAGACAATATGATTTATCCTTGATAGATAAATTTGATATCTTCTATGAACTTTATTGATCAATCTCTATGACTCTTTAGATGAACCAATACTTTTTTGAGAACATATCAACCTTGGCTATACAAAATAACCCATAATTCTCACGATCGCTTCATGAAAAGCGGTACCAGGTATGGGCACCAGTGTAAATTTCATTATATTTTCCATGGACGAATCAATGCTATATCGAGCAAAGCCGCTTAAGCCACCAAAGCGCATTATTATGAGTTAATGATATATAATCTTGTAAAAAAATACAGCAAATTAAAATCTGTAATGGCTCCAAACCTTGGCCCATAATTATGTAAAACCCCAAGAGGGCTCGCCAGTGGCATGATCTTAAGGGAATTCATTATCAGCTTTTCCCGCAATCATTAAAAGACTCTAAATCATATTCGCATTTCTTCTGATAAAACGGAGCAAGCATGAAGATACGTGTTTAAATTCCATCAAATCCATTTTTACGTAATAGGTCCAAAATAATAATTCCCCCCCCCCCCCCCAAACAAAACAAAACAACATACTGGGAATAACCATTGTGCCACTTAAGACCCCTTTTTTCATTGTTTAAAGAACCTTAATAAAGGTTAAAAGGAGGCGCAAAGATCTTTTTAGAACCATTGCGACATGTAACCCTTTTTACCACTTTTTTCTAAGAGTTGAATCTAGAAATAGACGAGACCTAATTGAAATTAGTAATGTTGCTAAATTGACACTTTTCATGTCCATTGCTAATGAGATGATTACAGCTATTTCCTGATCAAATCGTTTACCTTTCATCCTTGGTTTAATTTCTAGTGAAATATGATGATATAATGAGGTCACCTGCACTTTCATCTGTGTGAGAGAATGATTTAATATGTGATTAAAAATGACTAGTCTAATATCTTTAGGCATTAACAAAAAAAATCATAATTATGTTCGTATGCTCCAAATGTGATATATTTATAACCCTGTTTTTTTCTCGACAACTTTGAATTAATATTTTTTTTTTTTAATTTCACTTTATAATTTAATATTTTCATTGTTGGTCATTTTCTCTCCCATGTCGTTATCCTTCTCCTCCTCTGGTGACTACTGCCTCTTCTACTACTATGGCCAACTGCTATTTTCTACACTACCACCACTACTATTTCTATATACATCTCTCTCTCTCTCTCTCTCTCTCTCTCTCTGTCTCTCCCTCTCCCTCTCTCTCTCTCTCTCTCTCTCTCTCTCTCTCTCTCTCCTCTCTGTCACCCATTCCTCCTCCCTATCACCCATTTCTCCTCCCGATATTTCAGTATATCATGCCTACGTAACTTAAAGGTAAAGACCGGTAGTGGTAAAATTTCGGTTCATGGGTTTTGGGTGCAAAGTATCCATTCAATATTGTTTAAATATTGCCTTCAGAGGGTAAGATGGCAATACTTCAACCTAAATTCGCAAAAAACAGAAATATGTGCTCAAATGTTCAATGTTGGAGTGCATTCGCGGTATCTATCCAGGCCGGATCGATATGATAATCTACCAAATATATCAATTAGTAGGCGGTTTCCCGGCAAAATGTGTATCATCACGTATTAGTCAAAACATATTGTTGACATGATTGGTAATAAGAACATCCATTTCATTTGTTGAGAGGGTGCGTTTCCAAAACTGGTCTATACCTTTAAAAAAATGTCTATCATGATTGTTTTATATATCCGTTTTCTCTCTTCACAGATCGGACTGTCACCGAGCTCTTTCTTCTCTCTCTGGCCGTGGCTGATCTCTTTGTGTGCGTCATATGCACCCCATTAATCATCATTGGAATCACTGTACACCAGGAACATACCGGTGCCTCATATATCGTAAGAGATTAATATACAAATAATACACAGCAGTGAGGGCATTGGTAAGAATTATCCACACAAGGTACCTTTGGAACAATCCAACACACCCGAGATTTTGACTGTTTTGAAGATACCTAGTGTAGGTAATTTTACTAATGCTCAAACAAAATGATATGAATTATTTGTTTTATAAGATTATGTTTTATTTTTTAATAAAATGATGTTTTATAACACGATTTTACTAATGACTGGTCATTTTCTAAATTACGTGTTAGCCATAATAAATGCCTGGTCACGTGTACGCTCTCAACCAATCATTTCATTAGGATCCACGTCATCATCTTATAAAACAATTTACCAATGCCTAATTTTACATTTTCCTCATCAATAAAGATAGCAACCTTATGGAAATATATAACACTGTATTTACGATGTCCCTTTGTGCTTTGCTGAAACATCATTAACCCGTTATCTGAATTGTGTATTTGCACACAATTCGTACACATTTTTCACTCCCTGGGGAATATTCTTTTCTTTTCGGCTAGTCACCATAATATAGGTTCACACAATGCTATACAAAGCACAATGACGATCACATCCTACCTGGTACCAGCACCGGGGTAGAGAGAGGCAAAATAGTTTGCTATCAGGACATAATGATGTAGAGCTTGGTGAAAACGGAAAGCAGTTATGGTATTGAAATCCTTAATATATATATAGTATCTCAAAGACATAAAATAAATCGACTTAAGGGCAATTTCAATATCCTATCGTATTTTATGAATACAGAAATTAGTATTGGCTTATGTAATAATGTAATTTTGTGTCGTATATTTCAATAGGTGGTGCATAATATTCTCTCTCATATTAGGTTGATTTTCTGAAAATATTTTGTTGCGACTGTCTTATCTAAACTGCTAATATAATCAAAGCATCGTTGTCACAGTCATTTAAAGGTACTATGTCCCATTTGCAGGCCAAAAAAATGAAAAAGTTAAATTCCAACTGCATTTGAAAGATAATACTAATTTAGAACTTCCCTAAAAAAGGTGGGGCTTGAAAATGTCTTCAAGTGGGAAAATAACGACTATTAGTTGTCAATTCGACTTTAGGGCTATAGAGCCCAAAAGTAATAGTCTTGATTTTCAGACAGTACCGAATGGTCATACGTTTTATGCTGCGCAAAGATTCAATCAGTTTAATCTTGGCCATCACAAGAAGTGGGTTATTGATGTAGACAAATGCTTATGTACCCTTTACAACTCTATTCATGTATGTTATTACCAAAGAAGAAAAAAGCCAGTCAGTCACTCAATAGTGTCTGACAGTGAAGTCTAGCAAGTAAACGGGTTTCCTTGCATAATTTGAATATTAGGACACTGCTAACGTTTAAATTTCACAGATAGGACATACATGACATATTCATAATTCCTGCAAAGTTCTACAGCATTTGAGGTTGGCTGCAAAAGGGACATAGTACCTTTAATCTATGAAGAACCCGTGAAATGACGAGTTATAAAAAATAAATGTCCTTATTATTCTACATTTGCAATTAGAATAATTCTAAATACATGAACTGTTATGGTTTATTCTGCAGGTGGAACAGGTCATGTTCTATTTCTCCTCCGTGGCTTCAATTCTCAGTCTATCCGCCATCGCGCTCGACCGCCATGACGCCGTCCTTCACCCGATGTCGAGAAGACTCAACATTCAGCGCTCGAAACAGGTAAGGAATGCTCCCCAGGGAGTGGAAAATGTGCGTACATTGTGTTGCGGGTAAGCCTGAATCTGATGACCGGGGTATTAATTATGTGCTGCGCCTATAGAAACAAAGTAGTGGGCTCATTATAAATGTGAGCTATCATTATTATTATTATTATTAAAACTAGAGGGGCCTCCTACACTGTAAAAAAATAATAGTCGAAATAACTCAATAAAATTGAGGAAAAGAATTGCCTTATTTTTATTAAGCAAATATTACCTACGGCATCTTAAGTAGAATTTACTTATTTTGCTGAATAAATTTTTACTCAGTTAAATCGAGTTACATTAACGTAAATAATTTAAGTATTGTAATCATTTTAGATAATTAAAAAAAAAAGCTATGATAGGATTACATATTGCACGATTTGGTACCCATCTAATCTAACAAGTAACATCCACTAATCATTCACTACTTCTATTTAAGATTAATCACTAATCACTAACACATACGCTTCAATTCGACACATATTGAAAGGCTCCAAATTTTATATTTACTTGATCATAGCATCTTAAAAGGGAAATTGGTTGACAATTTCCTGAAATATCAAGTTTTTATTTGTTTTGAACTGGGTAAGAATTAAAAATTATCGTGTCTTTGCTTAGCCATGTTAAATGAATTAGTAAATGTTTTAAAGTCCTTAAATTTTCATTCAACCACAAAAAAGAATTGTTTTATTTAAAAAGAGTTTAATTTGGTCTTAATGAATATTCATAAATTATGTAAATATTTCTATTACGCACTGCATCGGTCCTTACTTTAAAAAGATAAGAATAATCAACATAAATTGTTTGAGTAATACGTATAATTTCTGACTTTGAGTTAAAATTACTAAATTAATACAAGCTGAAATTACTTAAAGTTCTTATGTATTTGATTTTATTTAAATATTCCACGTATGTTCTACTAAATTGAAAGTTTGAGTTAGCAAGACTTAAATTTAGTGCGTAAGTGGCAAAACTAATGTTTTCAAGTAAATTCTACATGGAAAAAATACGTAAAAATTACCAATGAACAAATTTTTTTTACAGTGTATATCACAGACCTGTAGACTGTATCCTCCTCTGCAGCCTTGATTGGGTAACTTTGCGTCAGATTCTGAAACAAAATCCGAGATTTAGCTCATGCTGCAATGATAATTATAAACCTTTAGGTCAGCCATGCAGGAACCCCATTATTTTTACAAGCCGATCGCGTGTCTGATTATCAAGATATTTATGATTGGAAATCGAAATCAAATTTTGCCTTTTCCTAAAGGTTTTCACAACACTACAGTCTATTGTGGAAAACGAGTATGGTAAAACCGGTCACTCAAAGATTTTTCACTTTTTTTTTGAGGCACTTCTTGATCACTTTGAAGCACAATTTGTTTAGGGCTGTAATATTACACTATAATCACAGACACTGATAACACGTAGGACCGTGTATCTCAGATTTAACATTGTTAAACGATGCCTTTAATTTAGATTCAATTTTCAAAATGGCTGTCTTTATACCTCCATAATTCTCAGTTTCTCCTCCACCATTTCGTAATTTCTGTCAGGTCCTGGTCGTCATTTGGTTGATATCGAGCGCAGCGGCAGTCACCATCTACTTCATACCTCCGAAATACGAATTCGGCGTCCTGGCCGTTTTCTTCATCTTCCCCTTGGTTTTCATGGTCGCTTGTTACTACCGCATCGTACGTGTAGCGAGACAGTCTGCGTCGAGGGTGAGGAGAGCCAGCGAGGCGGGGTTGAAGAAGAGCACCAAAACCCCGGGTAGGTCCTTGCTTCGTATCTTTCTTTAGCTACCCCGATAGCTACCCCACTCTCCCTTTCTTACTTCTTCTGTTCTTATCTCTGTAAGTACCGTTCACTGAAATTATGAAACCATGATATATTAAGGTAACACAGGATAATTAGTTAATTCATTTGCACACATCAAGGCCTAAATCCCCTAATAATGAGAAGGAAAAAAACTGTGATAAGAACTTAGGCACAGGACAGTGTGTAATTTGTATTCAATGTATAATTTACAGTAATATATGATTATAATTATAACCATGATATTCATTATTAACATGTAAAATGATCGTACAATGATTCAAGATATTGAGGGCGCTTGACATCACGGGGGTAGGTGGCGAATGTACTGGGCCCTGTCTTACAAAGAGTTGCGATTGATCCAAATCGATCACAAGTCCTCCAATCAATTGCAAGTTTCCAGTCGCCTATCTCTTATGTACATAGTTGCGATAAATTATATCAACTCTTTGTAAGACAGGGCCGAGGTCTTACTTGGTGGCATGATGAAATGTAAATTAACGAGGCCATTAGTCGGGGGGGGGGGGGGTCGTAGCGTCTTGTTGTCACGTTTTCTTCCCTCCTCAATTTTGCTCTCTTTTCCCTTTTTCGCATATTGATAAGAGCACGACCTCCCCAACCCCCCCCCCCCCCCGCCCGCCCCACATCGGGCCCCCGTTTCTACGGATCTGCACACCACATAAATAGTAATAATTCCAATAAAATACAATTTTTTCAATGTTGTCCCCGTTCTCCAGCTCGTACAGACAAGACTCTTCGCATGGTGATAATCGTGCTCGTCATCTTCGTCATCTCCTGGGTGCCTTCCCTCATCAGCCGTCTTCTCAAGTACACGATGCCGATGACGGAGGGCGAGAAGGCGGCCATGGAGGTCACAGCGTGTCTCATCGCCTACGCAGGAAGCGCGCTCAATTTCGTCGTGTACGCCTTCATGAGCCGTAGATTCCAGCGCGGACTCGTCACGGTAAGATAAACGGAATTAAAAAAAAAATCTAATCAGTTAAAAAAAAATATTTAAAAAAAATATATATAAAAAAAATAATAACAAAAATAAAAAATCAACAACAACAAAAAATAATCAAAAAATAAAAATATTCCTTTGAAGATCTGTAGTATTACCTGATCTGTAATACCTGATCTTTACCTGATCTGTAGTATTATAGAACCTTGCATGAAAGGATTGTTAGTTTCGAAATGTCATTGATTTACTGAATGTTGCCACCGTACCGTAGCAGAAGGTGAAGAAGACAAAATAGGCTGGGCCTGAGAATTCATTCATAACGATCATTACTTTCAATTTGGATTATTACAATTCCTTCATCATTTTAGCGGCTTTTGGACGAATTTTATATTGTTGTTTAATCTACAACATAATATGTATTGTGTAATCACGAAATTTACATTAGTTGCTGTTCATATTTAATGTTTCAAATGACTTTGAAATAACATTATTGAAAAGTTCAGTAAATTCCGGTAGTTCTGCTAATATAATTCAAGAAAGCAAAGATAAACTTGTCCTATATAGATGTTGGGTCTCATCATTCAAACCAATTTCTTGACTTTTCCCCTCTCACCTCAGCTTCTCGGCTGCCAACGTTATTTCAATCGCAAAGTCGACGTCGACAAACCTAAGAGCGACATCGGCAAGACCTGCATGGACCTTGCCGTCAACGAAAACGCTGCCGACGTCGGCCCAACGATGAAGACCGTGCACACGACATGCTCTTCGAGCTCGCCGAGGTTGCCAGATTTGAACGAGAAACATCTCTTATAGAATCCTCGTACGACAAATGCTCTCACGATAATTTCGTCCCACGATCTATTAGTTACAGGAGACGAATTGCTAAAGCCTATTGCACACGATGCGTCATTTGCTTGACGCAAGACTCCATCACCGACAGGTGCGTTCTTTGACGCGTTGTGTGATGGTGACAGTGTGTGAAAGTGCTGGCAAAATGAACAATGCATGCATTGCGTTGAAAACTGACTTCAAACCTGGACTCATCTAATTATGTGACTTTGACGCAGTAAAGCCCGGAGCAAATATCGTCGGAGCGGATTTGATATCACTTACAAAACAGTGGATGATCGGTGGTGTTCTTTATTGTGGCGGTGGCGGCCGGTGGTCGCTTTGTACACCAAAAAGGCTCGCTGAATGCGTCACTGAATGTTACTCGTGTTACAGCAGTATATTATGCACATGGATTAAAGATTGAGAGCAGTTCTTTTTGCAGTGCTCCAAAACGTGGTTGTGATGCGACAAGGTGTATTGGAAGGGATCACACTTCGGTATTGTATCTTGAAACAGAAAACAAAATATTAAGGAGTTCAATTATTTGAACATTTTCATTTAGTCGTTCTACCATGATAAAGAGAGAAATGCACACAGAGTAACGTTGGAGGTATTTTTTGCTTTGCTCCAAGACGTGCGATGGTGAGACGAAGTGCGGTAGAATGACGAACTCTTCTTTGAACCATTTGAATAACCCCGTCACATTTTATGTATCGAAGGACAATAGAGACTATGTTTTTCGATAGATTTATGATTTTTTTTTGTAAACCAGGGAGAGATATTTGAAATGGAATTTCAAGACTGGAACTTGTTCAACTTTTTTTCATCATTACATGTATGTGTAACATCAATGCATGGAGAACCGCTGAAATGAAATATAAGCGTTTTTTCGTTCATTCACATTTTGTTCGTCTTTTAAGAGCAAAGTTTGTACATCCATCAACTTTTAGCACGTGTAATGTCAATTAACATGTCATTTAAGAAAATGCTTTCTTAATTAGAAACGTTTCAATTTTTAAAGGACACGCAATCCAAATGATTTACGTACGAACATGCCTATGATTACAGTACTGTTCTGTAATGAATTCAGTATGGATAAAGTGAAATGATATGCGATAAAATGTCAGTAAAATGCACTAATTGTCCCTTTTGTTGTTGATGCTTTTAATTCTGAGCGTCCTATGTGGTTTGGGGTATCACAAAAATTTGAAAAATGTAATGAAATTATCACGTAGTTATGGCTTTATACTCGTATACCTAGGCCTATATATATTTTACATTTGGTGGCGGTAATGTAAAATGAGGTTTTCTAAAAGTAAAATAATTGAAATAGGAAATTGGGAAATATGAAATGATTCACACCCTTAAAGCATCCAGTTGTTAATTGAACACCAACTTGGACGAATTTCAAAGTATATCAGACGGTATAATTGCAATGAAATATAGTGCGTTGGAATGGACGTGACCATGTTTGTCTAATGGCTAACAACGCATATGCGTGGGGACGTTGAAAGTCTGAGAAATATTTACCGCCAATACTTTTATTGAATGTCTGAATTGTACACTGCCTAGCTCAATATTTATTTCATATGAAGTCGTCGAGGGTCTAATATTCTCTTTGCAAATATGAAAATATCTAGTCGCGGTAGAATTGACACGAACTGAGCGCCGCGTCGGTGTAGCTGTGAGAAATATTCTTTTCTTTCCCTTGGACAACGCTTTCAGCTTCAAGGCGCTTAGTTATTGCGTCTATGCTGGTTCCGAAATTAGATCTTTAATATAATTAATTCCAACTGTATATACCACTAGCCAATGCGTGTATAGGCATTCGGGTTAAAACACCACTGTAGCCAGGCAGTTGCCGAAAATAGTTTCAAGTTGGGGAAGTGTGAAAGGTGATTTCTTTTCTTCAAATTTAAATCAATAAATCAATGATTTAAATGGGATATACTGTAGCCTACCATTAAAAGTTCTCCTAACGCTCATTTCTTTAAATTTATTTTTAACATGAAGAACACAAGAGTTAAGGTTTTCATTCGTGAAAATGATTAAAATCAAGTCGTCTTACAGTGGCAGATCCATTACTTTATAATATTTTTTGTTGGGGGGGGGGGGGAGGGTGTCAAATTTCCCCCAACTTTTGACAACGAAAAAATAGTTATTGATTATGGAACATGAAAGGACCTTTTGCGCAATCTTAATTAAATTGGAATATCGTTCATGTGAGATATAATGGCTCAGTGGTAGATCTTTGGTCTCGTTACCGGGAGGTCCCGGGTTCAAAACCATGTCGATGCGCTAGTGTCCTTTGGTAAGGCATTAATCCTCATTACCAAATCCTTCGGAGAGGACTTAAATCCCTCGGTCCCCTGGTTGCTTATTTACGAGCACAAACATACTTTCTTAACAGTCAGGTAAAACAAACAAACAAACCAACCAACCTATATCCCTCTGTGTATGTTTATAATAATTATTACATTAATAGTCCGACGATAAGGAATATTGTATTTATATATGAATTATCAAATAATAATGACAACAACAATAATTACAATATTATTGATGCTAAATAAAGGAATTCATGTGATTTAGACGACAAGAGGAAAAAAGATAGAGTTTATTTTTTGGTCAATATAAATGATTTCATGAAGAGAGGAATTGAAATCAACGTATCTGTGACAGAAATGTTTTTTATGTAATAATCAAGGTGCATTTAGAAAGATTCCGATCAAAATTATTTAGATGGTAAGTAGCCATAAGCTCAAATACTTTGAGTATGGGAGTATAATAAAAAAAAGAAATTTAGATATTCGATGGTATTTTATGGAGATGAATTGTAAATTATACAAGATTCGCTTCTCATTATATATTATTATAATGAGAAAAGATGCTTAGATAATGCTCCTCTTTGCAAAAATATTAAGCCTATAATTCGAAACACATCGAAAAACAGTAGGAAAGATATATAAATTTTGTCAAAACAAGAGAAGTAAAAAAAAAAAAAAAACGCTTTCGCACGTCTACGTACCATTTTTCTTTCAATAGTCCATTGTCCATGTTTTAAACGATTTATCATCTGAAAAAATCGAAAGATAATGGTCGTTGAAAACATTAGACTAAAACGGAATAAATTCGTTCTATTTCATTGTTCAATGTTATTTTTTTGTAATAAGAAAAGGATTGCTTATACGAGTCGCGCGGGTAAGAAGACGCAGAAATAAATATTTTTTCTCTACATACATTTTCATATTTTTGTCATTTGAGTCTTTTATTATTCAATTAACATAATATAGAAAACACTGGCCTACTGTCTGCCACGGAGTAAATGCATTATAGAATTATACGAATTCATATTCTTCTGGTTCTCAAAGAGTGTGATGTGAGAAGGTAACGATTGAGATGGATTGCGTGCGACGTCGAGAGTAAAATACAGAGAGGAGGACAGAAAGAGAACGAGAGATGAGAGGGAGAGAGAGAGAGAAAAAAAAGAGAGAAAGAGAGTGAGAGAGAGAGAAAAGCAGCAACAAGAAATGAAAGTAGCAAGCTCTAAAGTCTTAAATGTCAAAAGATTTCAGGTATCAAATGTTATTTGCTATATGCTCTTCAATTTCTTAATGTTGTGTGAGTCTAAAAACAAGTAGCTGCGTGATAATTGATGTAACCATATCGGCGTTCACGCCATATGATCGTCCGAACGTGAAGTCATTCAAGGAAGAAGACAAAAAAAATCCTCTTAGCATTATATCTTTGAGGTCCCCTGGTGCATTGAAGGTACGCACGCGATCGCAAATACTTTTGATAAGATCAACATATTTATTCACGGTTCACGGGCAATATCAATTCCCTATTGTGTCGCCTTTAGAAATCATATTGAAAAATGTAATATATTATCATTGTCATGTTCGTACATCTCTCATAAGTGATGCACAAGATCATTGAAATTGCATCATAAGAGGATTTTTATTTTTGGTTAGTCTTTGCAATCGTGTTTCCAGATTAAAAAAGGAAAGAAACAGAAAAGAAACGAGAAAAAGAAGAAAAGAAAACAAAAATAGGAAACAAAGAAAAGGTTAAAAAAAAGTAAAGAAAGACAAAAAAGACAAAAAAGAAAAGAGAGACTAAACTAAAATGAAATAAAAGAACAGATAGGGAAAGAAAAAAGAATTAACACAACGAGAAAAGAAAGGAACACAGAAAACAAGAAAAGAAAAGGAAAGACAAGAAGAAAAAGAAAAGAAAGAGAAACCAAATAAATTAAAGGAAAATAAAAGATCAGGAAAGGAAAGAAAACAGAAACTCTGAAAAGCGTGAAATAAAGTGTTATGTGCGAGAAGAAATATTTTAATTTCAGTAATTTCAGTCTACTTTCATTAAGAAAACTGATAATGAAAAAACAACATTGCTTGAGCAATATTTTTAGGCATCTTAAAAAGACAGATCTACACACAGTTCAACCGCATTTTATTTCCACTCGATACACGTTCAAAATATTAAATCACACCTTTAAGATATACAGAACTATATCATAATTGAATCTTATACCTCTTATATTGATTATACCGCATAGCTTTGTCTACCGGAAATTAATATCAGGGATTGCCGGGAAACTGCTTGGGGATAAATGGACATTGTGTCGTCTGCGTGACTTGCAATAATAATAACGCACACGAGAGAAACCTTTTCATTTGTATATAGTTTGATCGACGGATTCTCGTTGTCATAGAAATGGCCGATGGTATGCCAGAAATTGAATATGATCTCATTTTTGGGGAGAAGGTTTTTTAGCAGGCTCAAAACAGAAACAAAAGCGAAAGATAAAATGTTAAATGTTGAGTGTGAAATCGTCCCGTACAGCTTACCCATACAACAAACGCAATATACGTTTGAACTCAGTCGGTGATGACGGTCATCGGTGGCGTAGATCGAGTCCATCCGTCAAGGGGGCACTTGAACATTTTGAGGAGGGGGGGGGTTACAGGTCTTACTCTGAAATGAAACGAATTTACAAGGCTATTGGTGGTGGTGGTGGTGGGGGGGGGTGGTCCAGGCGCATTCCTGCCTCCCTGTCCCTTTCATGTGGCTTTCCTTTTTTTCTTCATCACTCGATGGGGGGGGGGACCACGTGCCCCGTTCACCCGGTAGATATACGCCAGCCCGGTATTACAACCATCGATGATACGAAAAAAAATCCAGAATAAAAACAAAATCTTAATCAAATTTAATATCTCACATCGCAAATAAAGGGTGGGAGGGCACCAGGATTAGCACGATATGGATATGATATAACCAGGGAGGTGAAAGAAAGGAGTCGAAACTCTTGTAATTTATTCAAACGCATTCGTGAGTTCTAAAGCGTAACAATGGGATGTGTAACATTCCACTTGGCTTTAAAGTTCCATGCACCGAACCGCGCTTCCACTGCGGGGACTTTCGGAAGCCAGGCACCAGTTTTACATTTATTACAAAATATTAAATTACCGGCAAAATTGCAGTGTAAATCAAAAACTTGATATGGGGATTTTATTGGGAATAGTGCATCCAACAAATGTTCATATTTAGAACTCTGTCCTTCCTATAATTTGTGTGCCAGAGTTGGTAAAAGAAAAATTACATCCTGACAAAAAGTCAGTATTTTAGGATGATGCGCTAATTTGTGCATGCTTTAATGTTCCGTTATTTGATCCATGATTTACAATCTTCAACAACATTAAGTTTGCTTATGCGTGTTTTCGCGTGTTTTTTGTATTTTTCAAGTTAAAAGAGCATGAAATTACACAAGTTTGTGTTCACTTGTTCTACTCTTTACACATTCAACAATTGGTGAGAAATCATTGGAAGGGACAGCGAACAGTTGCTGTGATACCGTTTTCTGATGTAGGAATTCTAAATCCCGAAATTTCATGCGCTCTTTTATCTCACCACCTGGTCAACAGTTGCAGGTTAGCGCATAACTTTTTGGCGGCTTGGAGCATGGGGTCAAAGGAGAGCGGCTTGATTCCAGTCCTTCTCTATCAGGTTTTTGATATAACTAGTGAAATGAAATTGAAATATAGCCCCAAATTTGTCATAGATTCAAGGAAAATAAAGTGAAACCCATACTAATCCCTTCCCCTAAAAGCAAGAATGAAGAATGAAAGAAGAAAGAAAGGAAAAGTAAAGAAATAAAGAAATAAAGAAGGAAAGTTATAAAAAAAAAAAAGGAAGAAAGAAAAGAAGCAAACAGATAAACAAACAAACACATACTTGAACCCAACAAAAACATAATTCAGCCTGAACAGCCTTGGTGTCATTCACAAGCTGTTTCAAAATGTCATAAATTTGTCTAAGAGACAAAAAGCACGCGTTAAAATATACAGTTGTAATATTTAATTTGTCGCTAACACAATATCTTTTTTCTTGAGACATACACACACTGGGTGGAAGCAGTTTTAGGTCGTTTCTCGGTAAGAATATAGAGGTATTCTGTGCGCGGTATTCGAGTATAAGTATATTTAGGAGAATTAACAGAAATAAGTAGTCAGGCAAAAAGTGTCCTGTTATGAACTTCTAAAGAGCCCCTTTCTACCAACAAATCAAATAGACCTATTCTATTCCTACGTTAAATCAATTACGTGTGAATTATTAATGTGTTTATTTATTTTAAGGGCTACATTGATTATTTAGTCTTAATGACAGATGGCTCAATTACTAAGGAGCCTACACTAAAAAAAAACATCAAAAATACACCTGTCGACATAAGGAGGTGACGTACGGTATATGCACCTGCAAGAGGTAGATTATTTATATTGGATTAGTTAATTGGGTATCGTCATGTATGTACATGTATTATTAGGTGGCATACGTAGCCCTATACTTTCAATGACAGAGGTAATGCATTGTGCGTGAATAAAAATGATCCATATTTAGGGTACATTCTGACCACTTTCCAAGTGTAAAGAAAAGAAAATCAGGTGAAGACTAAAAGTGGTTGGCTAAATAAATTGAATTGAATGTATGTTATGTATGTCATCTTTTGAATACCTTAATTCAATCAAGTATGAAAAAGAAATGAGCTGAGAAGAGGTGTAAAGTAAAAACAAAAATTCAAACGTAACAACGCATTTGTGAAATCTAATTTTTAAAAACCGTTGCGAACATACCGCCACTTTTCAGAAAAAAAACTTTCAACCATTGCAATTAATGAGTTAAAAAACTCGGTTGGGAAGGGGAAAATATGTAAGGGCGCTATATATTCAATATTAAACAAATTGGGGTGTTGAAATTTCGAGAAATTTTGCTGGTGCCCTCAAGAGGGCACTAGAAGCCTTTCCTAGCGGTCAAATAACACAAACAATAAGACCATAACCATTTCGTATCGGAAGAAGCAGTAAGAAATTGACCATGATCATTTGTCGGTCAATTTTTCACGGTCATCAGATCAATCACCGACACTCCATCAAAATCGCTTCGACTCCTTGCACACGACGAGTTCGTGACGTCAGTGGCGGATCCAGGGGGGCCCGGGGGGCCCGCCGCCCCCCCCCCCCCCCTTGAGAAAAAAATCATGTAAAATCACGCGATTTTTACCTTTTTTGGGGGTGCAAATTTTAAAATTTCCGAGGACCAAAAAAAAAATGTGCTCACTACCCCCCCCCCCCCCCCCCCCCCCCCCCGAGCGACTTTTCGGCTGGCTGAGTCGTTGCGATTTTTTTTTTGGACTAAAAAAAAAAAAAAAAAAAGGGTCCGCTCACCCCCCCCCCCCCCCCCCCCCCCCCCCCACTGAACAAAAAAATCAAAAAGTTGGGCCCCCTCCCCTAAGAAATCCTGCATCCGCGCCTGCGTGACGTATGTTCAAAATTAGAAGGACTTTCATAGGAACTTAACGCCCTTCAAGCTCTCAACCGACGATGTTATGATCTGTAACTGAAAAGATCTTGTTGACTTTCTCCAAATGAAAACGATGAAATGTCGGAATGTTTTGACAGTGACCGAGGAACGTGCAGGGATCGTGTTGATGTATTTTCTTTGAAATAATAGATAAAGGTTTTAAATAAAGAAAATCTTGCATCACCCTTGAGACCATGATTGAATATTATTGTTAACAATTGTGATTTTTGATATACATCAATCAACCAATTAAATTAATCAATGAATACAAAAAACACCAATCAATCAACCAATCAATTAACCAATCAATCAATCAATCAATCAATGTATTAAACCAACCAATCAATCAATCAATCAATAAATGTATTAAACCAACCATACAACAATCAGCCAACCAACCAATCAATCAATCAATAAACCAACCAATCAATCAATCAATCAATGTATTAAACCAACCATCCAACAATCAGCCAACCAACCAACCAATCAATCAATAAATGTATTAAACCAATCAATCAATCAATCAATAAATGTATTAAACCAACCATCCAACAATCAGCCAACCAACCAATCAATCAATCAATAAACCAACCAATCAATCAATCAATCAATGTATTAAACCAACCATCCAACAATCAGCCAACCAACCAACCAATCAATCAATAAATGTATTAAACCAATCAATCAATCAATCAATAAATGTATTAAACCAACCATCCAACAATCAGCCAACCAACCAATCAATCAATCAATAAACCAACCAATCAATTAATCAATCAATGTATTAAACCAACCATCCAACAATCAGCCAACCAACCAATCAATCAATAAACCAACCAATCAATCAATCAATAAACCAACCAATCAATCAATCAATCAATGTATTAAACCAACCATCCAACAATCAGCCAACCAATCAATCAATCAATCAATCAATGTATTAAACCAAACAACCAATCAATCAATAAACCAACCAATCAATCAATCAATCAATGTATTAAACCCAACCATCCAACAATCAGCCAACCAATCAATCAATCAATCAATGTATTAAACCAACCATCCAACAATCAGCCAACCAACCAATCAATCAATAAATGTATTAAACCAACCATCCAACAATCAGCCAACCAACCAATCAATCAATAAATGTATTAAAACAACCATCCATCAGCCAACCAACCAATCAATCAATCAATCAATGTATTAAACCAACCATCCAACAATTAGCCAACCAACCAATCAATCAATAAATGTATTAAACCCAACCATCCAACAATCAGCCAACCAATCAATCAATCAATCAATCAATGTATTAAACCAACCATCCAACAATCAGCCAACCAACCAATCAATCAATAAATGTATTAAACCAACCATCCAACAATCAGCCAACCAACCAATCAATCAATAAATGTATTAAACCAACCATCCAAAAATCAGCCAACCAACCAATCAATCAATAAATGTATTAAACCAACCATCCAACAATCAACCAACCAACCAATCAATCAATAAATGTATTAAACCAACCATCCAACAATCAGCCAACCAACCAATCAATCAATAAATGTATTAAACCAACCATCCAACAATCAACCAACCAACCAATCAATCAATCAATGTATTAAACCAACCATCCAAAAATCAGCCAACCAACCAATCAATCAATCAATAAACCAACCAATCAATCAATCAATGTATTAAACCAACCATTCAACAATCAGTCAACTATCCATTCACCAATCAACCAATCAATCAATCAATCATTCAACCATTTAACAATCTATCAAACAATTATATAATCAATCAACCAAACAAATAATCAATCACTCAAATAAACAACATAATCAACCAATCAACCAATTAATCAATCAATCTAACAAACAATAATATAACAAATCAACCAAACCATTAATCAATCAACCAATTAATCAATCAATCAATAACATAATTAATCAACCAAACAATTAATAAAGTCAATAGAACAAATAATTTTACTATCAAACCCAATGGATTTAATATCAAGTAGTCAGGTTACATCGTATAATTATCTCATCATACTTGTATTCGTATAAACAATGTACACTCTCTCTATAGTCCGACATATATCATGTCAGATAACAATATCATTATGTACGTTACAGGAATGGTTTCAGAAACTGAGTAGTATACAGGGATATGTATATTGGTAACTGAATAGTAGTAAGTTTGTTCTCATCGCTGCAGCTTATTATCAATGTGGATCATCTTGTGATATTCATCCCTTTGACAATCCCTAAGACAAGGACAATTTCAACAACTGCCATAAAATCAGAAACGTCTTCTGATGTGTTGCTGTTAGTGAGACATAAACATCACAAAGTGACATAAAATGATTATATGTTTTCTGAATATTGCCTCTTACTTCATATGGTATAACAGTTTAAAAATAAAATCTGATTATAAAACTTGTGCAATGCTGGCACACTGTTAGTTTAGTGCCATATACGTGTACAAGACTGACACTTAAAAAAACATTAAGTAATTTTTTCTGAAATATTATACCCTACAAATTATAAACTACTATTTGTTCTTAGACCCACATATATAACACTGATCCTTCGTATAACAGACCTGCCGTGGACTATATCTTGTGATGCAATATCCTGGCATTGTTTAGCTGTTCCCATTAGATAGAAAAAAAATGAAAAGATTAACAAACAGAATTAACAACATTTAGGAGTAGGGACTCAGTTACAGTCACAAATGATTCCAGACAACGACTTCTATCAAATTAAAATCACAATATCACACAAAATTGTCTACCGGTATTCAACGTACATTGATCATATATTTTTGTTATCATAAAAAGAAATTGTTAACACATTTTTTGTTCTGGAAGTAACAATGTGCCTTCAATATAAATTTTTTTTTTTTTTCATTACAAATGATTTGTGTATTTTGCCTGAGTTTATAAACACAAAGTGAATCTGAGGCTCATTTTGAATGAAATGCTGCAAAGTGGTATAAAAAAAGGGTAACAAATAAGAGTTAACAAGATTTAGGAGTATGGACTCAATTACAGTCACACATGATTCCAGACAACATCTTCTATCAAACTAAAATTAAAATATCACACAAAATTCTCTATTTAACTTACAGTGATCATATATTTTTGTTATCATGAAAACAAATTGTTAACATATTTTTTTGTTCTGGAAGTAGCAAAGTGCCTTCAATACAAAATTATTTGTGTATGATATTTGTTTTCATCACAAATCAATGACTTGTATGTTGCCTGAGTTTAAATACACAGAGTGGATATGTGGCTCATTTTGAACGAAATGCTGAAAAGTGGTATAAAAATATATTGTCTTCTTATGCTGGCATAGATAAGATATACCAAGTAGATGACTTGAATGCATGACATACATTTTAAGTGTAGTATGATTATCATGGAAGATTATATGGTGCAATTATATCAAGCTAGCATTTTAAACCACTAGTTTATTAATTTCCTGCATTTATATTTTAAACCCATCTCTACCGGTATCTTTTTCCTGCATTTGTTACTTATCAAATATGCAATTGGAAAATATTGATTGATACATTAAAAAGACAAAAGTATACTCCATATTACAGAATAGTTGATAAAGCTTCGTTGATACTCAAATTAGAGTACATGAAAGTGATATTGTAATCTCTTGTAAAGCTATGGTAAAATTAAATAAGACTGATAAGAATCAAGGATTAAAATTTCAAGATTCTTTTACAAAAAAAAAAAAATCCTGTAAAAACTACTTTTAAAAATCAAACAGAAGTCATAAAAATTTATATTCACGATACAGAAATAAAACTTATTCCACTATTCATCATTGTAGACGTAAAACATATACTATGTGTATACCACACAAAACAAAAATATACAAAGTAAGAAACCAACACAATAAAAATACTGGTATAAAGTACCCAAGAAGTAAAATGTTATAATTTCACCTCAAATATGTATAAAATCCATTTAGATAGTAAAATACTATTATAGGTAAAATAATACTTTCAAATCATGTATATATATATTCTCCACTTTTCTGAAAATATTTCTAGATAAAAAAACTTGATGAGAAGGCACTATGCATTGAAGATATACATTTGGAAGACATTTTGTTTTAATTTGTAAGTTTCAAAATTTCAGTTTTCACCCGTTTTTATTTACTGCTGTTTATAAATGCAGCTTTTCACGTTTTCACATGATGTTTCACTTGTTCATGTACATCATTTCATTTCCTTCATATATGCAAGTTTCCATGTACATTCGGTAACACACACATCATTAGAGGCATACACAATCATTAAAAGAAGCATCATCTAATGTTTCTTACCTGAATTTTGTTAAACCTATCAATTAGCAGCATAATTAAAACTTGAAATTTAAAAATGTTAAAAAAACATTTAAGGTGTCTATGTATAGTCAACAAGCTTAAGAAAACAAATACATGCCACTTAATTTACCTCATTAAACAATGTATTCATCTTGAATCTATTAAGTTTTGATATATGCAAACAGCAGGTGCAAGTGATCCGGATTGATCATCAGTCTTTCCACCAATTGCAAACTTTAAAGCGATACTGAACTGATGGACTTTCTCCCGAGCATACTGTTTATTCCACAGTGCCATCTCATGGTCAACTTGCCAACAGTGCGTAGCCAAGTACCAAATTCCCATTTCGCAGACAGAGGATTCGATGTGAGAACCAACAGCGCAGCTTGGGTAGCAGCCAGTTAAGGGACCATACGTGAGATGGCACTAGATGGGATTTTGCGGTAGTGCTTCTAGTACAGTTTGGCTTTAAAAATAGGCATTTATGCTATGAATAAAGTGTTCAAGCTTTGTTAAGAATGACAGAAGTACAAGTTAAGTACCAGGTTCATGTAAAATTTGAAAATGTAACACTTACTATTAAAGTGTACAAAACATCAGTTCACCAAAAAATTGAGTCACAATAATTCTGAATTCCATCTTTCTTGGCAATGGAAAAAGGGATGAAAATCTTAGAACCTTAGGAGGCTTGAAATATTATGGAATAAGAGAAAACACCTGATCATTGTTTTAGATTTATTTGATAAGTACATAATATCATATAGGTACGATAAGAAAATAAGCAGAGTAAAGTATCTCTACATGATTATTTAGATAAATGCACTACCGGTAAATAGGGGAAATATTAATTTGCCCTTGAAACGTGAGCTGCTCAATGTACGTGTAAAAGTGCAAATACTTCAATTTTGGCCAATAAGCATGTATACCCAGAATTATAAAGAAAAAGAAAGCATGTATTTAGTCTCAAAATTGTTCCCAAAACAAATACAAATACCGTATGTGCAATTTTCCTGACTGCAGCTCGTTATGCATTCATCAGTTCATCAAAAAAATTTCGCTGATCAGACAAGTCGTTCGTTGAGAAGAAATGAGAATGTCTAACATGCTGTATTCCTATGGTATTTTCCTGGGTAATTCTTAGGGTGCATTCAAGCGACATTTTTTCACCCTAGAAATACGGTTTTCAAAGACGTTTAGTTTAAGACACGGTTGCGTTTAAGCAATTTTTCGTTGGTCATAAAAATAAACGTTTTTAAAAATGCAAACATGAAACGCTGAAAAAGAAGCCTTTTGTATCGTGATTCTATAGAATCACGGTCGCTAAAAATTGCTTAAACAAATGGAGATCTCAATCATGATTCTATAACATCATTATCGTGGCCTGCTTTTGGTTTGACCGACGGTCGACCGTAAACACAGACAGAAAGCACGTGGCGAAGTTGACCGATACTTCCTGGGTCAAACTGCACTATGTGATGAGCAGTGGCTGGGCTTGAAATGAGTGAGAATCAGCGTTGATGAAAAATCGCTTGAACGCTCTCCCGCAGTAACCATGTTTTTTAATGGTATTGTGATTTGTGATTCATGTTTGTGATTCTAGCTTTAAAAAATCGCTTGAACGCACTTCTAAAGTAAAAGTTTACAGATGATGTGTTCAACCTGAGGTCTTTGCGGAAGTGATCGATCAATCCTCAGGTTCATGCTTTCCACCAGGATTTCTTCTTTTCTTTGGACTTCTTGTTCCTGGATGATGGGGGGAAGGGCGGAGGAGAGATGGACAGAACGAGAGACTAGATTGAGACAAACTACCACACGCTGTTAAGAAAAACACCTACAGTCTAGTATCTAGACTACTGATGGATTAGCAGTTTAATACAATGAAAATGAAAAAGAAAGGTTAGAAGGATGGAAATTGAAATGGTTGGATTAAAAGGGGAATCCGATGGCAAAAATAGAAAGAGGATGGGATAGATCAGGACAGAAGATGAAAGAGTGAGAGAAAAAAAGATAGTCATGAGTCAACCAGCAAGAGGAGATTGGTAGGATAGAGAGCAAATGATAGCAAGAATAGAGGGTTGATAAGATAAGAGAAAATGACATGATTGTGTTAAGAGAAAGGTAGGAATAGAAAGATGAAGAAATGCACGTACATAAAAATAGAGAGATGGAGAGAAGATGAGGAAAGGGGGAGAGAGAGAGGGGGAGAGAGAGAGAGACAGATAGACAGAAAGAGGGAAAGAGAGAGACAGATAGACAGAAAGAGGGAAAGAGAGAGAGAAAAAAAAAGAGGGGACAGAGAGATATGAGAGAGGCGAGGAGAGAAGGGGATAAAGAAAAAGAAATAAATCAAGGCTTAAGTGATCAAGATAAACATATTTTGGATACAAGAAATGGGTGAGATATGAGACATTAGAAACAGAGTGATTACATAGAAAGTGAAAATGGATGATGTCGTGAGATGCCAACAAAGAATGTAAGATTATAACAGAAAGCACAACCAAGGTTGAAATTTAAATCATGATATGACAGAAGGATAGAAGAGAAAGAAAGAGGGGAAAAGGGGGAGATAAGACAGAATTGAATTAAGCATTGTATATGAAGTAATGAACCAAACTACCCCACATCTAAGAATGTAATGACAAGCACATTCACAAGACTCTGGTAATATTTTGTGTAAGATGTTACTTGTATACAAGACATGTTAAAACCACATGTAAACATGACAATAAAGCTTCTGCTTTTTCATGCTAAGTTATATGCATCTACAATACATGCTTCTGCTAGAATGAATGAATGAACCGCTTCTCATTACTATTAATATTATCATCATTTTACTATCATGTTAATTTATCACAGCCTTCCTGCTTTCCCAAACGAAAAAGGCATTTCAAATCAATGAAACGCAATATATACACTGTACATGTACATCACAATAATATAGCATGAAAATGTTTACAAGTACATATATAGCTAACTACAATCATACATTTTAAAGGCTCATTTCGAGGCTCATTTCGAGCCCCAATTGTTGACTTCCGTATTATCCACGGAGACGGAGATAATGGCACTTCCACAAGATTCGTTTTAATAGTGCTTCATTGCATGAGGGCTAATAGACTAGTGAAGTCTTGGAACTTGGCTTTTAATGTACATGAATGATAGAGTATATAACAGATGGGAAAGTAAAGGAGTGCTTTAATAGACAGTCAATATTAGAGACTGGTCAAGGACCACCTTAAGTGCTGTAAAAGTCAAGGTAAAGGCCATTACAGACAGGATTTCATAAAAAGAATACACAGAAATAATATAGACAGAAGCGAAGACATGAAGAGAAAGAGAGAGGGAAAAAGAGACAGGGAAAAAGAGAGAGGGAAAAAGAGAGAGAGAAAAAAAAAGAGAAAGAAAGAGAGAGAAAGGAGAGAAAGGAGGGAAAGAGAGAGAAAGAGAAAGAAGGAGAGAGAAAGAGAAAGAAGGAGAGAGAAAGAGAAAGGAGAGAGAAAGAGAAAGAAGGAGAGAGAAAGAGAAAGAAGGAGAGAGAAAGAGAAAGAAGGAGAGAAAGAGAAAGTAGGAGAGAGAGGGAGAGAGAGAAAGAGAAAGAAAGAGAGAGAGAGAGAAAGAGAGAGAGAGAGAAAGAGAGAGAGAGAGAGAAAGAGAGATAGAGAGAGAGAGAGAAAGAAGGAGAGAGAGAAAGAGAGAGAAAGAAGGAGAGAGAGAGGAGAGGAGAGAGAGAGGAGATGAGAGAGAGAGAGAAAAAAAAAGAGAGAGAAGTGAGAGAGTGAGAGGAGAGAGAGAGAAAGAGAAAGAGAGAGGATTGACAGAAGATGAAAATGTTTAGATACAACGCTCTCTTAAATCAATGTTTCAGGAAAGTCCAAGAGCTTGAAGAAGAATCTTTTTTTTTTTTATTGATATCTGACAAGGTCACAAGACCAACGCGTGAATTTAAAAAAGTCAAATATTCAATGTGCAAGAGTCGAGTAAAGTTCATGTATTAAGCTTCAAAGAAACTCAGAAGCTTGCACAAAAACCTTGTCCACATCAATAACTACACTTTAATTATCATGAACATTTCAAACTCTGTGGTGCCCCCTCTAATCTTTCTGACACGTCAATGTAGTCACGCATATGAGAGGATTCACGGACTGCGCCTCTGTAATCAATAATGTTTACCTTAGAGGACAAAAATAAAAGGTTTTCCTTTTCTCTTAACTAGCATATTGTCTGTTCAGAGCCAGAAGGGTATTAGCATTGCGCTAAAAAAGGATATGAGTTAAAGGTAATACAAAGTTTTGGTATGGGGTCATGAACTTGGTTCAAATGAAAATATTGGAAGCATATGCGATCCTACAATATTCATTGATCGTTGTCGCGGTTGAAATCGAGTCTAAAGTTATGAAATTATAAATAATTAACTCTTTATGCTGCATAGCTCCCTCTCTAGGTCAAGATATTTATTAAGCTATACAACAATGTTTCTTGACTAAAATCGACCAACTAGTTATTCCCGTTTGGAAATTATATATCACAACTACATATTCAGAGATTTTCATGGTCGCAGCTGCAATTGTACGGCCGTAGGCGCTATTTGAAATTTATCAAAAATTTACCGGGAGCACCGGTAAATTTTTATATTCAATTTTTCTCGAAAGCAGAAGTGTTTTAGGGGCTAAATTTTTTAGTGCTTATAAAACATCCACAGGGGCATCCAAATATATCAAAATTGTAAAGAATCACTATCCACCAAATTTTCAAAATTTCCCAAAACTTTGTAATACCTTTAATGTCCTTCTAGCTCCAAATAGAGGATTTCATCAATCTTTTGTACTGCAAAAACTAATTAGTTTATAATGTCACTTTTTGTGTCATGTAATGTACCAGTGAAGCACATGATCAATTCAAGCCTGCAACAAGTTGAATGTGATTAAATTTCTGATCGACTTAACACTAATCATGGATATGTTTCATGAGAGATGACAGCTAGCGTAGAGGCAATTTCATTAAAGTGAACCGGTAACATTGTTGAAGGTTGATGGAAAAAAATGTAATTTTTGTATGAAATGTTATTATATTCCTTCTACTGTACTAACCCTCTAACATTCACAAATTCCTGAAAAAATTCTCAAACCACAAAGATATATGGATTTCTTTGAAGGCGCCAATGTGTAACCCCCTCTACCAGTAAATTCTCCAACCAATTTTTGAATTTTCCCAACCGTTTTCCCATGAAACTAAGACTTAAAACAGGCTTTTAAAAATCTTTCAACACTTAAATGTTTGGAATAATATATAAATGTAGAGCCAATTCATTGCTTTGTGATGATTTGCATTCACCTAAAATTTAATAAAATTATTATAATATAGTTGGGAGAATTTAGGAAATCATCAGATCAGTTTTTCAAAATTTGTATCATCAATAATGGTCTGTTTCCTCTCAAACTTAGAGATTATCTTTAAGAGTACATCAAGCATTGAAGTCACTACCTTATAGCACCATTTTCTCTCATCTGAACAATGTTACCAAGTCCCTTTAAAGATGAAGTTTACTACTGGTCATGAGATGGTATTGTAACAGATGCTGTCTAAAAGTTATCTAGAAGGGATTATTATGAGCGGAACAAAATGAAATTGTCATTTATTATGTAGAATGTAAAATTCAAGTTGTAACTTCCTTCTTCTTATCTTCTCTCTCTTCTTATCTTCCTGTAACTGTCTTTACCTTATCCTATCTTTATCCTTCCTCTGTTGTTGTGAATATATGTACAATGTTTTTATATAAAATATTATATATAATATAAATTTGATTCTTGTTATGCTAAGTATTTATTTGGGGATCATTCTCATCAAGCAAATTTTGGCTTTCATGATTCCCCCACTTCCTTTTATCTTATGTTGATAATGAACAAACATGTATATACACTGTACTTATGATGTTTTTTAAAAGAGAGTGAAATAAATCAATGAAATAAATGAAATGATTAATAGATTTTAAACCTGAGTGCAGTTCGGTAAATTATTGCATATGTTATAAATATCCGTCTCTTATATCACCAAATTGTTAATTCTAACCAAAGATTCACGCCTTTCTTGATATCTTGAATGATTTAATTGTATTAATTTCGGTAAACCCTCCACCACATTTCATAGCGGACAATAGTGAAACAGAAACGAGCGATGATAGGAGAGAGAGACCGAAAACGTCAGACATGTCAGAACAACACACACAAAGATACCTTTTAAAACACTTTAGTTGGATGTTTTATGAGACAATAATGTTTAAATTTACCTTTCAACAATATGTTTCCAAGTTGTAGGGCTCGATGTGTGACCTAAAGGAGCAAAAGTATGGGTCGGGTTTTCGGAAAGATCGTATGCAATGCAGGAACTGTACATACAAAAGATCATGAGCCTGAATTCTGCACTTTTTTATAGGGGAAATGACCTGACCCGGAAATACTTGCTGAGATTCTCGCGCATGCGCAAAGCGTAATTACGAAAAGGCTTTTTGAGAGAGGGAGGTGGAGGAAAGATGATTAGAGGATAGTGAAGAATAATAAGAAGAAAACAAACATAGAATAAAAAGAAGAAAAAAGAATAAGAAGAAAGAGGAGGAGGAGAAGGCGGAAGTAAAGGAGAGACGAAGAAGGAGGATAATGAGAAGTAGAATAAGACGTAGAAAACAAAGAAAGAGAAGAAGAAAAAGGAGGAGAAAGAAAAGAAGGAAGAGAAGAAGGAATACAAGGAAGAAGAAGAGGAACAAGGAGGAGGAGAAAGAGAAGGAGAAGAAATGGATAAAAGAAAGAGGAAAAATAGTAGCAGAAGAGGAAGAAGTGGAAAAAGAAATAAAAGAAGGTCAAACCTCCCGGTTTTAGGACCAAGTAAACCCTAAAATGGCAGATTTTGCCCCCCCCCCTTAAAAAAGGTGAGATCATCAAGAAGCCTCGTTTTGGGGGGGGGGGTTTAAGGGGACTCATGGGGCAAATTTGCAAAACACTCTATTTGATTTCACAAAAAGTTAAGGCAACTATACCTTAAGGTCTTCTATACTGAGTAAACTTTTTTTTTATCCTGTTACTAAAACAGAGAATCTGATAAGAATAATATGTTAGAATGGAAAGATGACTACTTACGTGCTCTCCATGATGACTTCCATCTTCTTCTTCAGCGTGGCCTGGTATATTGAGTATCTGGGGAAGAGAAAGCAAAGAAACATTTCATCACAAATTAATTGTTTCTGATATCTGAATTGAATTAAACAGGAACAGGAAGGGAAATTACAGATAGAAGGGAGGGGAGAGAGGAAGGAGAGAGATGGAGAGAGATAGAGAGAGAGAGAGAGAGAGAGAGAGAGAGAGAGAGAGAGAGAGAGAAAGAGGGAGAGAGAGAGAGAGGAGAGGAGAGGGAGGGGGAGAGGGAGGGAGAGGGAGGGAGAGGGAGGGAGAGGGAGGGAGAGGGAGGGGGAGGGGGGAGAGCTAGAGACACAAGGAGATGAAAAGAGACTGATCAACTTTTTGTCTTGGAATTTTCATTTCCTTCTTTGTATGCAGACTCTCTCCTATGCACTATCACTATTCCCCCTCCCCTTATCTTTTTCCCGTCTAACATTTCCAATTCACTTTCTTTCCATCAAGTCAACATTCAATCCATGATCAATTCAATAACATACAACCTAATCAAATTTGCCCCAACATCACACAAATCTCTCCCAGACTAATTGATGACAACAAACAATGAGATAGAAAAGAAACGATAGCAGAAGGGATGAGTTTTGTATTATCCTGGCTTCACAAGGTTAAAAAATCCCACACACTTTTACCAAAGCATGCACTCAACTTACATGTACTGTGCATCAAGTTCACAAATGTAATTAGAGAGAGAGAGAGAGAGAGAGAGAGAGAGAGAGAGACGCTTTTTAATTATATGTTGTATTTTGTTCTATGGTCATTTGGACACAAGCATCATCTTTATAAATCAACTAATAGCCTAATACTGTTTTCAATCTATGATAGTGCAATTAATTTTTGAGTGCTGACTGATTGATTTTTTTTTTTGTACTTTGAATTTGGCACTCGCTTCATCAATCCTGAGAAAGAAGGGGGTGGGGTGAAGTCGTACTGTTTCAAGGTTTATGTAATAATTGTTTTAAAGACCATATCCGAACTGAAAAATGAAATGGATCAATCATACATGTATATCAACAGAAAGCTTAAAAGCCATAGATTACAATAATATCAATTATATGATATTTTAGTGTGTGTCAGAGGAGTATCAGCTCTATGAAAACTGAAAATCTAAAGCTTTGAAAATCAAAAGTTGTCGACCTAAAAACTGGCTTGATCGACTTGATGACATCATCTATGTGGAGTATACATATTCACCATGACTTTGCATTACTTAAGCACAGCTCATCGCCTCAGCTATATAGGAGAACCGATGGGGTCCACATGTTATGTCGTCAATGTATCTTCGGCAAATTTGACTCCTATTGACCCGTAATTTGGAGGGGTGCGGAAAATGAGGTTTTATTTTGCTTTTGTGCAATAATGAAAGGGTAAATACTTTTATTCCTTTATATTTGTATTCTACAATCATTCAGTTTTCCATTTATATCAAGTCGTATTTTTATTGGATAGGATCTTTAATATTGCTATGTATTGCTTGCAACATTTTGCACACATCTCTGTAATCTGTCATTCTAATGCTGCTCCTATTTGTTTTTGGGCTTCAATCTCGGTTTAGTACCTTCTACTTTTCTTTCTAACAAATAACAAAAAAAAAGTTAATTTTAAATGAGATAAAATATTTTGGAGATAAAATCATGCTCAGAATATCACCCCAGGTAGTCATGTACTACCGGTATATACTTGTCAAAAGAAACAGTGGAGAAAATACATTGTCTAAAGATGCGTTCTAACAAACATGGATACCAAATATCAAATTCCTGGGAATAATTTATACTCCTAAATTGTACGTGTTACACGGTGACCATGTAGTATGCAGAGGATTTTAAAAGGACATGTATTTAACACACACAATAACAAATTTTAAGAAAAATATATATATATAATCTCCATTTTGTGACCTTGCGAAATACAAAGTACATGTAGTTAGCTAATTAATTAAATATGATATAGTATTGATTAGAAGTCAGAGGTCTGTACATACAATGAGATCGAAACTAACTCTTCATTATCATGCAAACTTTGAGTGTTTCAATGCGGATCTAATTACATTACAGAATTCAATAGCCATTGATTATTTGGACAAAGCCTATTCTTTGGCCATTCAAAAGGGGAGCATCAAAAGAATATTTCATTTGAGCAAGCACTTTCCTCCTTTCATAATTTCATAAATTGCCACGTTCTTTAAAAATCAATTTCAATTATAGCAGCCTTAGTTTAATGGACACTGGACTGTAAAGATGCAATGTTCACCTTTCACCTTTTCTGAAAGTTACACTAGCACTTGTTTTCTGATATTAGTTTTCTTTTTCTTAAAGTTTTAAGATCAAGTTCTCATTAATCTTGCTATTCTTGCTACGATTAGACATAAAACTAAATTAACCGTTTTAAAATGACCGGGTTGAAGAAGGCAATTATGAAATGCAATAACAGTTACCCTGAAGACTATAAAAGATTCATACACAGTTATGATATATTGTACATAAAATGTATAAACTGTTCATGATTTTCTTTTTATATCAAGACTTCCAACAGCCCTCTTATGTAGTACGAAAAAGAGAGAAGAGAGAGAGAGAGAGAGAGAGAAAGAAAAGAATTAAGAAACAAGATCTCTTAACTATTTAAAGATGTGGTTGACATTTATTCCTTATTTGATATTTCTACATCAACAGCTCAAGATTTTTCTGCTCAGGTTATGTCATGGCATACTTGCCGTTTGGTCTACAACCAGTTCATCTACTTTCCAATTGGTCTATTGCCATATGGTCTACACCCAACCTGTCTATACGCATGGTCTAATAATCTGCTCATCTACTTATCATTTGGTCTAATGACCATTTAGGCTAATAGTCATTTGGTCTCATCTCCATTTGCTCTAATCTCCAATAAGTCTACTACCCATTTGGTCTATTGCTCATTTATGCTAATTTCCAGTTGTTCTAATGCCCATTTTGTCTACTATCCTAAGGTATAATAATCATTTAATGATTATCATTATTTATGATTAAATGATGATTAGACCATGTGGATAGTAGACGGACTCGGTGCAGACCATATTGGAATAGACCAATTGGGTAGTAGACGAATTGGTTGTAGACCAAACAGCAATTCACCATACATGCACAGTACTCATATTTCTTAACTTCCTCCGTCTGCAGGGTTTGTTATAAAAAAAGAAGAGCAAAATATGACATTTTTGCTGAGCAATCAAAATTCTGAAAGCATCCTGAAATCAATACAGAAAATAGAAATGTTCTGCAAGAGCACATATATCGATAATACACCCACAAATGCAGCGCAATATTTGAAGACGAAAGAGAGAGAGAAGAAATGTACACAGACGCACTACATTAGCACATTTGGATGAAAGGCCCTGACTGTGTAAACGTGTCCAAGAAAATAGTCAATAAATATTGATTTGAAGGGAATGAATCGGGGAAAACGTGAGCTCGCGGTCCAGCTTTCATGATTTATCATTCGCTGGAGCAGAATATTATGTCAATCTAATTAAACGCTATTCCGTCTTGTGAATTGCAAGCATATAAAGTTCTTACTTGATATTGGTCTATTTACAGATACATGTACATACATGTACAACCAGCCTTCTGCCCAGGGTTTGTTTACCCTCAGTACTCTTCATAAGGCCCGTCTTCACCATCTCGAGATTGCCAAATATCCAGCTATTTGAACTATCCCGATCGAAACTATCCAGCTAATTTGCGTCTTCATTAGACCGAAGTAGCAAATTAGCTGGATAGTTGGTCGGGATAATATCCCAAGATATCTTGGGATAGTTTGCAAAATATCCTTTTTATTGGCAAAATATCCAGCTATTTGTCCCATGCGTCTTCACTAGACCGAAAATTCGCAATACACGCTAACGCTGAGCAAAATATCTCGAGCTAATTTCTCAAGGTCGAGTTTCGAGTTCGAATCTCGAGATAGTGAAGACGCGATTTGTTACTTCGGGATTATTTCCCAATTAGCAGGCTATTTGGCAATCTCGAGATGATGAAGACGCGCCTATTGAGAGGAAAAATATCATATGAACAGCATTTCGACATTCCAGACAATATCGCCCGACATATTTGTCAGGAATAGACTATTTTTGGCATTGTAATCAAATTTCACGCACAAATCTTTGTGAAGTGCCTCACTACTAGTCATTTTACTCAACTGTTACAAATTACTTTTTTTCCAAAGTCAGATGGCGAAATGCAATGTTGTTAGGTACACTGTAGTACAAGCCATAATGTTTGTCCTAACTAGCAACAATTATTGTATGCAATTCACAATTTAATTATTGCAAACATTTATTCTTAACCATCACTGAAATAATTTGTAACATGGCACTTAACGAAGATTTGTGCATTCAATTTGAGTATATTATGAAAATGGCCTATTATGAGTGCCTGAAAGGAATGCTGGTGTCACTCATGCCATATTTCTCTTTTAGAAGTGTCGTAGTCGAGCACTTGACTTGAATTTCAAAGGTCGTGGTTCCGATCCCTCGCCAAATGTCCTTTGGCGAGGCATTAATCTACATTTGCCACTCAATACCCAAAAGAGAAATGGGGACCCGGTAGGATGACAAAAGCATTTGTGTTAGTAATTGCCTACGCCCTCACGGTGACCATATGGTAGGAATACTCCCCAGGGAGTGGAGATAGTGCATTGTGCGCGAAGGAATCTGATGTCCAGAGTAATAATATCTTTAAAGTACTTCGAGACAGTATTCCATATTAAGCGCTATATAAATCCAGATTAGTTTTTTTTTTTTTTTTTGATGATCTTCAGAAACTACAACTGCAGATATGAGCAATAACTTCAAATGGAAATCAATAACTGTGACACAATCCAAAAAAACAAAAAAAATCACACACAAAAGCTAGAATACACAAACATGTATTAACTAATGGTTGCATTATTTTCTGGTTTATGAATTATTATTATTATTATTAAAATATAAAGTCTCACTCTTCTGTTCCACTCTGCAATGCTTCTTATGCCCCCTTTTATGATATCTATAAGGTAAGTAAAAACTCAAGATCTAAAGGAGGCTTCTTTTTTAATACTATATTTCAACATTTAATAGAAATGTATCTAAAAACAAAGTATAATGCCTTCAATGTTTCCCCGCTATTTTCCACAATACTGTCATTTGTTATTTCCCAGTTATAGATATCCAGAAGAAGTAGGGTGAATGAAAAAGATCAAACAAAATGGATGAGAGAGGGCAGCATTTCATAACTTGCTACCACTACCAGTTGTCAAGGCTAGAAAATTTAGACAGTTTTAAAGTTCTGTAAAAGCTTTTACAAACCATTGCTCACATGAGAAAGGTGAAATTAATAACCTAAATACCATGGAACTATGTACTTCTCCTCACAATCAAAGCAAGAATACATTATTTTGCATTTGTATTCGCTACAGAACTTGAAGATCTCTATATTTGTTAAAACATAATCTTGTAAAAGATCATGTGACTCTCTTAGTTTTTCTGATCTTCTTCAATTTAGTATCATGGCGATATTTAAGAATCAACAAAGAAGTAATAATGCCTCTGGCTACTTTGTAGCAGAGGCATAATAAAATGACAACTCTGATCATACCCAAGTCTTATCCACGACACTGACACAACAGACCATACAAAAATGATATTACCTCAAATGGTCAAGAGTTTGTGATAACTGGTTGATCTGGGGGGGGGGGGGGGCGTTTACAAAACTTGTCATCGGTGACAAATGACCGTTTTTGTTTAATAACAGTTTTATAACAGATTTGTCACTGATTTTTTTTTCTTCATTTGTCATTGAAAAAAGGCTTTGTGAAACAGGTCCCTGGAGTTGGTTTGGCAGAGCGACTGGACCATGATAATCATAACAACAATATTCCATTTTTATATAGTGCTTAATACTTTGATGATGTCTCTTACCGCTCTACAGATACATTCTTACCCAGATCACCGGAGTCACGATTGTCCGCACACAATATATGCACACTCTCCACTCCCTGGCGAGCATTTCAGCCAGGCATCATTTTACAGACGCTCACAATGGGAGCAAGCTTCACTAATGTTCGCATCTTACCGGGTACCCATTTAACACCTGGGTGGAGAGTGGCAAATGTAGATTAACATCTTGCCAAAGGATGTTAGTGCTGGGCTGGGATTCGAACTCCATACCTTGTGATCTACAGTCCGGTGACTTATCCACTAAACAACTACACCTCTACAAATGCTGTACATACAAAGGTGTACAGATAGATGTATTCTTATACTCACTTCTTTCTTATCTCCTCAATCTCTTTGTTTTCCTCCTCTTTGAACTTCTTGAGGATGCCTCCCAGGACTGTGATAGGTAAGTTGACGTACTGGGCGACCTGGAAAGCAGTAAAAGTAGACAGGATGATTAATTGATTGATTGGTTCATTACTTGACTAATTTGTTGACTGATAAACTGATTGAGGGATTGATTGATCGATTGAGAAGCTCCGTCCTGTATCACTCACAGATCATTTTGCCAAAATAACAGAAGGTTTTGTCGCAAAATGGGTTATTAACGACACAGAACCCAATTTGGATCAGATGAGGTTTGGAAACCAAAAAAAACATGTCAACGTCACACTGTATCATCAACATTCTACACAAAGTGTTTGTTAATTCAGACAAACCAAAATCCTCATCAACGATAGTTGTGACAGACTTTTCAAAAGCCTTTGACCGAATTGACCATACTATCGCCATAACAAAAGTTATCAGCTTGGGAGTTCGCCCCTGCATTGTGCCATGGATCATGAGTTTCTTGCAATCCCGTCAACAATGTACCCGTTACAGATCAGTTCTATCTGATTGGTCGATGTTGCAGACTGGAGTACCACAGGGAACTCGCTTAGGGCCCATTGTCTTTCTAGCGATAATTAATGACGCAGCGCCACCGACCGGCATCAATGCCTACAAATACGTTGACGACATGACGCTCGTCGAATGCCGTACTCGAGATGAACATCAGCACGCAAAGTGCCGTCACAGATCTCGCCTCCTGGTCAGAGGCCAACCACATGAAACTGAACGCCACAAAATGTTTTGCAATGGAAGTCAATTTCACAAGAAATCCTACTGTCCTTCCCGCTATTCGCGTTGATGGCCTAGAACTACAATCTGTCAATACAATAAAGCCTCTCGGCATTCTGATCCAAAGTGACCTGAAATGGGAATCAAATGTTACAGATATCATCAAAAGAGCAAACGGAAAACTTCACATGCTACGTATCTTAAAAAGGCACTGCCTTCCAGTTTGCTATTTGTTAACCATATATGATGGATATGTTTGGCCCATTCTCGAATATGGAACACCGGTTTGGAATAGCAGCATCACCAAGAAACAATGCGAAAGCTTAGAAAAAAATCAAAAAGCGAGCCCTCCGCATCATCGTTGGTGCTCGATATACATCTTATCAGAACGTTCTTACCTGCTTCGATATGCAAATACTTGAGCAAAGGAGACATTCGCTGTGCTCATCTTTCATTAGAAAAAGCATTTCCAGGAACCAATTTAAGAACATCTTACCCCAGATTACTCAAAAAAGAGTTCTTAGACAAACTAAGATATTACCTGAACTATGTTGCCGAACAAACAGAGTGAAAACAGCCCCATACCATCACTTATACGCATCTACAATTCTAGTTAGCAAGAAAAAATATAGGTTTTTTAATACTTCCAATATTATAGTTGTGATGTAAGTATTCCCATAAGTGCAATACTTGAAGTCAAACTATGGTTTCAATTACTTATACACACAATGTATGAAATCAATTTTGTATGCAGATTATTTTATATTTATTTACATATACCACTTTTATATTTATACTGGGGTCTAATCTTTGTATCTTTATAATAGAATCGCCACATCTTCTGTACCGAAGTTAAAATCTGTGTTAACCATTATTTCTAACTGTTTAAATGACTGCAATTATCTTCCATGGCCAATGTCACAGTTGTCTCCTCTTCCTCTACCACTTCGAATTTCCTACCTCCTTTCTTCATCTCACCCTTATCCTTCCTTCGCAATCCTCTTTTCCCTCTTTCTCCTTCTGTTTTTGCTTCTTTTAATGGATTTTCTTTTTTATAGTCTGGATGAAATGTTATAACCTTTTCCTTAGAGTAGCTATTACCTAGAGTAAATTTTTAATTTGTACAATGTGGCATGTAAGTATTTATTTTCTACATAACTTCGCCTCTATCAAGAAATAAGAATTTTAAAGTTAAATATTATTCTGAACAATTTACTCATTCAAGTTCAGTTCATTAATTTTGATGTTATGTGATATGAATTTTTTTTATATATTGTAATTTACATTTGTAAAACATTGCCCAATTCTGCCTTTTAGGCCGCGATGCATTGTTGTTCTTTTATTCTCAATAAAACCATTATCAATTCAATTCAATTCATTGACTTTCACAAGTTCACAGGATGTACAAAACAAAGCAAATCAATATGTAACACCTGTCATTTTTATTCAATCTTAAGTAATTTCACCTGACTTTTTTTGACCCACCTCTTGAGAAACCTGAGAAGTAGTCTTTCTCTCCATGACAAAGATCTTAGCCACATTCTCATCGGGTCCAAGCTGTATTCTTCTGAGGAGCGGGAAATCAAGGGCCTTCAACTCCTGGGTGCCTAGGATAAGAAAAGGGACAAGAACAATAGATATGACTAAAGTGACTTGGTAACATTGTTGAAAGTTGATAACAAAATTGCGTAATTTTTGTATAAAATGTGACTTTTTATATTCCTTCTACTGTACTAACCCTCATGCAAAAAATCCTGAAACAATTCTCAAACCACAAAGATATAGCGGTATATAGTTTTCTTTTAAGATGTCACTGTGCAACACCCTCTAACAGTGATTAACAGTTAATTCTCCCAACCATTTTTGAATTTTCCCAACCGTTTTTAATGAAAAAAAAGACATAAAACAGGATTTTTTTTTCTTTTTCTTCAACACTTAAATGTCTGGAATGGTATATAGAGCCAATTCATTGCTTTGTGACGGTTTATCGAAAATGTAATCTATTTGTAATACCATAGTTGGGAGAATTAAGGAATCGATCAGATCAGTTTTCCCCAATTTATATAATTAATAATGGTCTATTTTCACTCAAACTTTCAGATTATCTTTAATTGTACATCTAGCATTGAAGTCACTACCTTAGCACCACTTTCTCTCATCTGAACAATACTAGGTCCCTTTAACCATCGTCATTCTCTATACTGTTCCCAAAGAAAATTGTGACTGGACTTGAGCTGAGGTTGTACAACGAATGCCGCTGCATCAATCGTTCACGGTCAATTTCCTATAGAAACACATTTTTGTTTTCCCTTCTAAACGTACATATATATGCTTAGTAAGTTTTTATTTATTTTTCTATTTAATTTGATATTGTGTTTACCTTGTTAGGGGCCTCATGTACAACCACAAGTTGCTTCTTAGAAGTCCTGGCCTATAATTTATTCTGTATTTATGACTTACGTTTTTTTATGATGCCAAATAAACTGAATTGAATTGAATTGAACCATCATTGTTAAGCATCCATCCAGTTTTTGTCAGGGTTTGGGGGGTCTACTTGTACATGTTACTATGCAGTTCCGCAGTCTATATCGTGTTTTTTTTTTTTAAAGATGAAAGATCATATTTTTAAGAGGCAATATTGCATTATCGTATTTCACTTGTTTTATTGTACTGGTTGGCATCTCTGCTATACTTACCCTAACTGTAACCCTAAATCTAACCTTAAACCCAATTCAAACCTTAACCCTAACCACATATCTTTAATGAAATAAAGCTTAAGGTCAACATTGGTGAGTGAGGTTTGTTGCAGGGCTGAATTTTTGCTGAAAGTACATAATGATGAGTACCATAAAAGAAATTCATAACAAGAGTCTATTTTGCCATTGAAGAAATTCAAAAGAAATATCTATATCAAATCATTAAAGCCCCACTGTTCTACTTGTAGCTACTTGCTCCCTCTATATAGAAAACTTTCCCAATCGGTGCCTGTTGATCCCCCATGATCCTCTTTTTCTTATTTTAGTTGAGAGCTGTCAGTGACCTCGCTGTGTAGTATTGACGGTCTTTAAACCCCTGATGTTTCCTTAAAAGCTCTCACCACACATACGCATCTCCCAATGTTTATGATGATCTGATGCATCTTAAAACTTACCTGCACTATTTGAAACAGAAAACAAGCTGAACTCTTCCGGTGGATTCTCTACCGCAAATTTAGTAAGAAGGAGTTTGATGACCTCTTGGGTCGATTGTGTGCTGGAAGCTCGGATGTTTGAGACCGTACCATACCTCGGTCTGAAGGCCCTAGTCTGAATGAAGCAAGAAAGGAATAGTGATAGAAGATGAGTATGAAATGGATAAAAGCTGTGTACGTGTTAGTTTCATCATTTGATAAGAACATCTGGAAAATGTTGAAATAGAAGTAGTATTTAAACAACAGAGCAATGGGACAACGCATCTTTTTTTCCTGACTGACTTCAATGAGAAATTACAAAAATTAGCAAGACCATACAATTCTGAAAGGTCAGACAATCACAATTTTTTCTCCATGTGGAATAATAATAATTTGCTCTAATTTAGACCTTTTCTATAATATCCCTGAATTTATATGTTATGACCATTCAAAACCTCTGTAATTTACACTCATTAATTTTCATAACTAAGCATCATTGTGACTACTTCAAATTTCTAGTCATTGGCTGTGTACAGTGTGGTTTGATTTATGCTTTCATCCAACCAGAGAGTTCTTGTGGGTGTTTCACAAAACTTGTCATCAGTGACAAATGACAGTTTTTGTTATAAGCTACTGAAATCCTTGCTCCTGATTGGTTACCAGCAGATTTGTCACTGATTTTTGTCATTCACATTGAAAAAAGGCTTGCGAAACGAGTCCCAAGACTCAAGGCCCTCTTTGATTTCAAATCCCAATCTGCTATTTACCTTGCTGTTATAGAGATGCCCACTGAAAGACATTGTTCTCCTCCTCAAGTTTGACTTCTTTGGCATCGTTGACGAAAGCAGCTTCTGGTCAATCTCACCGTTTGGTGAACCATTCGCTGCCTTCTCAATCTCTGCGATCACATCATGATTGTTCAGTGCATCTCTAGGCAACGAGTTGGACATTGTCAATCGGTCAAACACGCCCATATTGTCCTCTTTCTTTGAAACACCGTTCCTGCCTGCTTCCTCTCGCTCATGATCGTTATCGGATCCCTCACAATCCTCTGGAATCTCTGACACACTGTCGCGCAGTTTCGTCAGAGAGCGTCTGTTTCGCGCGCCGCTTCCCATAGCATTCATGAGCTTCTCGTCGAGGCCGTTCTCGTAGGCCAATCTGATGCTCTTGCGCTTCCATGTAGGCTCTTCTTTCTTGAGGCGGATCACCTGCTGAGTTCCCCAGTAGAGTTTGAGGACTCCATATACAACAGGCATCCCCTTCCTCTGTAAATCAGTAATTACGATAAGTAAAATAAAAAAACTTTATTTAATAAATTTAGTAAAATTCTGTTTCCTAGGTAGTATACAGTGTATGAAACAAAGTTTTTGCCCTGGCTTAAGTTCGACAGTCATCATAAGGGAAGAGAACATTTTATTAAATAAATCTTACCAGATACAAACGAACATGTATTAGACCAGGGCGGTGTTTCACAAAGATCATAAGTCAAACTTGACTTTTTAAGTTGGACAAATTATGGAGAGCCATTTGTAGCCTTAAAATTGAATATATTCAGAAGCAAAAATTCAAGTATTTTAAAAGTTTTTATAAATTCCACATCAAGAACATAAAATCTCCTTGATAATAGAAAATATGAATAATTTGAATCAACATTGATGCCTTTTAAAATTACTTTTCCAAAACATTTTCATGGATGCTAACGGCTTTCCATACTTGTTAAGTCCAACTTAGAGATAAGTTCAACTTCGGATCTTTATGAAACACCCCCCTGACATATATAATATTCTTTTCGGTATCCAAATATTCATAAATTCCTTGAAAATGCAAAAAAATTCACATTCAATGAAAAAAGCAAAAGTTTAACATTTTCTTGTTCTTCTATCATTCATGTGTTCTATGCTAGGTTCAGACAAAAAGGATAATAGTATCAAACATTATATTACACACAAGAAATTTCATGCCATTTTGAAGACATTTGGAAAATATGGTTGGAGCCACAGATGCCCCAGCAGCTCTTGATGAGAAATGCAAACAGGTCATAGGCCTACAAAGAATAATCTCCCAGTTACCGTAAATGAATATTTACATCAATCGATCAATCAGTAATTAATATTACAAGAATAGGTCCATTTATACAGTGCAACTACTATGTGAATATACTTAGCTTACTGTTAATCCAAAGAATTGAATTATTACCCCGGCTGAAACTGAGCCGCCATAATAAGTCGTTAAAGGAATTTCTTCCTAGCGGGTAACCATTTACTTTGCCTTGGTGGAGTTTGACAAATGTAGCTTAATGTCTGGCCAAAGGATATTAGTGATTGGGCAGGACTCCTGATAACCCTGTGATCCATAGTCAGTTGACATATCCACTAGACCACAACACCTCTACACGAATACTTATAGTTATATTAGTTTAAATAGTTATAAAAGCATCAAAATGTAGTTAGTTATTTACATTGTAGTTGATCAGTTAGTTTAAGTCGATATAACACATTGAAACTAACTAACTAATCAACTACAACGTAATAACTAACTACATGTACATGTAGCTAACTAACTACATTTTGATGCTTTTATAACTATTTAACTATTGTGTTATATTCATGTCACTTACTTCATGAATTTGAAGCTGTTGAGACGGTCTTGAACCAGCAAAGTAAAGGTTGTACTGCTTGAGATCTGATGCAAAGGATTGCCTGTGGAAAAGAATTGAATTGAAACATATATTTATTGAATTTGAATTTATTTATTCACCACCATTGAAAACATTGACACAAAAGATATAAATGTACAATGGCAATGTCAATATAACATAAACATAAACATGAATTAAAATACATGTTCCACAGCAATATACATTATAAAAATAAGTAAATTTAGTGTTTAGAGTAAAACAATAAATGACTATTTGCAATGAGTTTGTGATCGATGGTAAAATAGAGTAAAAAATAGCACATAGAATCTCGTAAAACTGTCATCCAACATGTACTGGTATTTATATCAACTCAATTCAATAGTTGCATGAATGATGACATAGTTTGGTCCCTTTGGTTTCAAAAATTGAAAATAATCTGTCTTAACACTGCATTATAATGATACATCAATTATTTTTAGCCAATTATTTAGGAGATCTTTTATTTTTTTGTTGGCATTATTATGAACATCCTGTTACCAAAGCTTTATACTTGTATCAAAGTGTGTTTTTGATTTGCAATGATTATATACTTTATCAATTAATTTTTTTTAATCGATGATCCTATTTTTACATCGTAGACATCCTGTAATTAGTCTCTGGACTATTATGTTGTTTTATTTAATAAACCATATTAAATTGAATGGAACTGAAACTTAAATATTTACATCCCAAAAATGTGAAAGGTAGGTACCGAAACCTAATACAGTTGTATTTTTGAAAATATATGATAAAGCGCTATATAAACACAGAATATTATTATGATCATCATGCTCCAGTCTCTCTGCCAAACCAACTCCCAGCTCAAGTGCAAAGGAAATGCTGAGGAACCCCTTTCATCTTTTTGATAAACAACGGTAAGAAATTGCCATAACTGTGTAAAAGTCCACTGTACAAAGAAGACAGAAGTGGCATGTGAGTATATTACTTTGACTAAAATCTGAAAATCTGGATAAAAAAACAAGGGCTTTATAAATCAGTCTATGGGATTTGATTTTTGAAAATATCTAAAATCATAAAGAAAACCATTGCAACCAAAGATGGTGAATGCAGGTTAAAAATGCACACCAAATGAAAGTTAAAGCTTCCTTCTATGTTTGTGTGACAATGCTCCAACAAAAAAATGCTTTGTGGTCAATATCCTACACTAACTGAATTCCTAACCTCAACCCTAGACCAAATGCTGTACCTAACCCTAAACTTGACATTACACCAATTCTAACCCTATGTCTTTGATGAGGAGGCGCAATGGCTCAGTGGTAGAGCAGTGGTCTTGTAACCAGGGGGTCCCGGGTTTGAAACTAAGTCAATGCACTCAGGCCCTATGGTAAGGCATTAATCCTCATTACCAAGTCCCTCGGAGAGGACTTAAAGCTATCGGTCCCCTGGTTGCTTACTTACAATCATACACATGCTTTCTTTATAGCAGTCAGGTAAAGTAATCCTCAATCATTATCAATCATTGAAATAAGGCCCAGAGCAAGTGTCGGATAACCAGATTGTTTCATTCTTCAGGTCAATACCAGGGGGGTGTTTTACAAAGACCCTAAGTTGAACTTATCTTTAAGTTGGACTTAACAATTATGGAAAGCCGTGAGCATCTTTGAAAATATTTTGTAAAAGTTATTTTAAAAGGCATAAAATGTTGATTCAAATCATTCATATTTTCTATTATCTAGGAGATTTCATGTTCTTGATGTGGAATTTACGAAAAGTCAAAAATACTTGCATTTTTTGCTTTTGAATATATTTTATTTTACGGCTACAAATGGCTTTCCATAAAGTTTAAGTCCAACTTAGAGTTAAGTTCGACTTAGGATCTTTGTGAAACACCCTTTAATCCCTTCTCTTCACTAACCTTGTGACATGAGACCTGTATCTCGTCTCCAGCATGTCCCCTCCTTCGTCCGTCATGTTTGCTGCCCTCTAGTGACTATAACAACAACATCTGATCCACGTTAGTGGTTAAACTCCCGTTAAGAACAGAGGTCCCAAAGAATACCCTTCAAAGAGATAAAAATGAAAACTGTATGTTATTTGCATGTTTGCATACATTTTATGTATACATGTATGTACACAAAATTCAACAACGAAGATAACACGATGTGACAAAATTAGTTAATAATGAGGTCAGGAAGATAAAAGGGAAGTAGCTATACAGAGCAAACTAAACATAACACTTGTTTTTTCAAATTCCTGTGCTAAATGTATGTACGGTAGACAACAAAGAAAGTATGTTCCATTTTGTTTACGTTTTGATCATTTTGCCTAAACCTTTTCCCATGTTACGGTTAGCAATTTGATACAGTGTATATAGATTTATGCTGTAATCATCAATGGAGATTTTTCAAAAATGTCTGTTTTCAATTCTAATTAATTCTTGTAAAATTCCCCACTCCCCTCTTCCTTCCGCATTTCAGTGATTCTTACAATGTACATGTAAGTATTTATTCTTGAGTAAACTTTAGCTAATTGTCTTGCTTGATTGCAGACAGCCTGAGATCACATTTAGTTTCATCTGAAGAGGAAGATGCGACCTTGAAAATATGCTCATGAAATACCTGCTTGCTTACTGCACATAAAAGAGTACATGTAACAGGAAGAAAAAATGTTAAATCTAATTCAGAGATGTGCCTAAAATAATCCCATTATATTGCACAATGGGAAATCTCTCATTCGTTCATTGACGTCATGTGTATCTAATCCCAGTACGGAATGAATGCAGGGAATATCCGATGATCTTCGCACTAATATGAATGGTGGGAATCACATTAGGATGAATACTGGTAGAATAGAAAATGATGAATAGAATATAATACAGAGGAGGAGGGAGGAGAAAGAGAGAAAAGAGATATATCGAGACATTAAGAATGAGGGAGAGAGAATATGTGAAATGGAAAATAAAGAGAAAGAGAAAAGATTTAAGAGAGGAAAGGGGAAGAGAAGAAAACAGAAATGCACAAACAAATTGAAAGTTACAAATAATTAAGAAAAGGGAAAGACAAGGAGATGGCAATGGGCAAGGAAAAAACAAAGTAAAACAGGCGCGGATCTACGGGGGGGTTAGGGGGTTTAAACCCCCCCCCCCCCCCTTGGGCGGCCCAAAAAAAAAAAAAAAAAAAGAACGCACGCTGGAGAGAAACCCTTTCAAGTGCAAATATTGTGAGAAGATATTCAACTCATTTGGTAACTTAACCAAACACATGATAACTCTGGATATAACTGTGTATTTAACTGTTACTTGATTTAAAAAGACGTTATCATGCACTGCTTTTTATTGTCTCCATTGTGTTAATAGATGCCAGGAAAACATCACTTACGGGGTTCAAATAAACACCCAAAAAAAAATCGGCTCGCCGCTTTGCGGCTCGTGGACGATGCTCCGCATCGTCATTATTTTGGTCAAACCCCCCCCTTAGCAAAAAGCTAGATCCGCCCCTATAAAATGTAAAGAGAAAAATACAGAACACAAAGAGACAAACATGAGGAAAAGAAGAGAAAACAGAAGAAAAAATGACAGAGGATTAAGAAAGAAGGTCAAGCGCAAGAGAAGAAAGAGAAAAGGATATAGGACCAAGCAAACAGGTGGAACAAAAAAGCAAGAAAGTCTTTTTTTAGAACAGAAAGACCTGTTCAAGAAATTCAAACGAATCAAGAGAAGATATCTTTCTTACCTGACATAAATCCCTGCAGTTTAATACATGTAGGTCAACAGAGTCTGCTTGGTGTTGACACGATTGAGTGGCATCCTTCTTCTCTCGAAGCAGCAGGGAGACTGGCCTAGCTCTTAGGAAATCATTTCAGGGCCTGGGAGAAAGAAATCAAAACAAAACAAGACAAGACAATCAGAATCAGAAGAACGCAGGACTCGGGGTCTTGGAGGGCATCAGAAGGAAAGAGATAAATGGCCTGTTCACTTTGCCTATTACAAATGAATTATGAGAAACTTAAGAACTCATATGTGAACTGATGAGCCGGGAGACCAACAAAAACATAAGCGACAACAACACAACAATTAACAGACTCTGTAGAAGTATTTCCATAGATACAAAATGTAGCTAAAAGGTAAGTTTTGGTATGGGGTCATGAATTTGGTTCAAATGAGCATATTGGAAGCATATGTCGTCCTACAATATTCAGTGATCATTGTCGTGGTTGAAATTGAGTCTTAAGTGATGAAACTGTGAATAATAAACTCTTCATGTTGTATAGCTCCCTATCAAGGTCGAGATATAAATTTAGCTCTAAAACAATGTTTCTTGACTACAATCGACCGATTGGCTATTCCTGTTTGGAAATTATTTATCACAACTGCATATTCTGAGGTTTTCATGGTCGCAGCTACCATTTGATGGCCGTATAGGCGCTATTTGAAATTTATAAAAATTTACCAGGAGCACCGGTAAATTTTGATTCAATTTTTCTCGAAAGCAGAAGTGTTTTAGGGGCTAAATTTTCTAGGGCTTATAAAACATCTTCAGGTGCATCCAAATATACATGTATCAAAAAAAAAAATCAAAATTTCCCAAAACTTTACATTACCGGTACCTTTAAGCCTGAGTGGATCTGATCCTGGCTTAATGGTTGGATGATCAAGTTTTTGAATGTTTGAAGTGAACTTTCCTCAACAAAAAGAACAAACAGGTATTGTTTTCATTTGAAAACTGAAAAATTCTACCAAGTCTATTGGACAGTAGTTGTTATGACCAGAGATACTTCCACAAGAAGCACTTTGCTATTAAAAGGGCTTTATATTTCACCCAATATCGTTCCCCCCCCCCCCCCCCCCTACACATACCGGTACAGTACACGCAGAAGTACACACATGCACAAAATGACAATAAATTGCATGGTTCAACTCAAGGGTAGAGATGACAAATATAACTCATATTAATATGATGCAAAGTTTCATTTAAATGCAGAACAAACAACAGTACAAAGTGCATTACTGGAATACTTCAAAAAGAACCTGTACCTGCATCAACAAGTCATGTTTACAAGTGCGTAGTGAATCATGTATGAGTGCACTTGTACATCAACAAGTAGATACTGTAGGTCTAGCTGCCAGTGTTTTATCATAATGTGTCTACAATCCTAGATGGATTCTGACAGTTGGTTTAAATGCATAATAAATAAAGTTAATAAGCAGCATAAATTGTATATTACCAGAGCATACCAAGTCAGAAGGAGACTTCATAAACAATCATAACCCTCTGACCTGTCACTGTGTTCACACAGAACTGTTGTACTTTTAAACTTTGAATTTTAACCCTTCAAGATATTAACAATGATCCATTAACAAACAATGATGAGGGTTCACACGCAGGATTGAAACAAAGAGTATTCAAAGTTAACTACAAGCCAGGAGAAGCATTCCCTTTTTAACTATAAGCTGGCGCAACCTCAAAGTTAATTGCGTCTCCACGGCACATACATGTATTCATGTAACTTTGAGTGAGGACCCCCTCCCCGCTTATCACCTCTATTAACCTCATGATCTGTTGTGGTTTGTGACCACGGGTGCAGCCGCTCCCAGTTCCGAACTAAAAGATAACTTCAAAGTTTTATACCACGGCCTAATCTTAAAGCCACACTGTACTACTTGTAGCTATTCGCTCCCTCTATATAGTAAACTTCCCCCAATCGGTGCCTGTTGGTCCCCCATGATCCTCTTTTTCTTATGTTAATTGAGAGCTAAGTTAATGAGATAACCACCTGTCAGTGACCATGCAGGGAGGTCTAATCCCCCTGGCCAAACTAGGGCAGACAGGCTTTAAAGTTATCATGTGAACCTAGCTTATATTTGTTGGATCAGGAAGTCACTGAACCTTCTTGGTTGGCCCATGTACTGTAGTACAAGGGTTGACATACAAACATGTATCCCACCGCTGGCATCACTTTTAAGAGAGCATTATTTTTAGAATGATTTGCACATGATTCTTAGTACTATACATGTATGACACATTAGCATGCATCAATAACAAGCTTTAGAGATTGAGACTGAAGAACAGGACAGTTGGTTTTCACATGTACCTCATGGACCTCTATCGATGGTAGAATACATGTAGGCCCCAAGTTAGAATCATGTGCATATCAGCAGTTAATTAGAATCAGCAACTCAAACAAGAAATAAGTTAGATTTCCATATTAAATAAACTCTCCAATATTTGTATGGCTTTGTACATATGGAATATACTCTTATATTTGTATCTCATTTTCTACTGGTACTTGCTATAACACAGAATGCCTAGAAAGTTCAGTTACATGCATCAACAAAATTGCACCTTTAGTGTGATTTCAATTGTAATAGAAATTGTGTGACTTCAAGGTCATGTGGACAAAAAATTGAAATTGTTAGGCAAGTTCAAAGAGTAATTTTTATATCTCCTAAATGTGCATGTACAGTTTACTGTAGCTCGATGGTGAAGTCCAGCTGGACACAAAACGTCTCAGGAAAATGTACCTAAATTTGTTACGGGAGCACACTTCAGAAATCATTTAGAACACTTCTAAATGTCTGTCAAAGAGACTTCAAGTCTTCTATAAGCAAATATTCCAAAGCATCCTGACCTAAAACAGATTGTAACACACCTCGTTAATGGTTGTTTTGTCAAACAGGTGTTAGGTTGTAATTGTTTTGACTCTGTCAATTGAGCGAATCCAAATTAGCGGACATTTCCGTCTCAATGATGGGGTACAGAAGTTTAAAGCAACAATCAGACACAAAATAGTCCTGATTTAGGTCACTTGGCCCATACCAAGCATTGTCTTTTGACACCATTTCTTATGAAAAGGATGCTGTCAGTTTGATATTATGTGAAAATAAAGCACTTTGTGATCATCTTGCAGCTCCTCATAACCTCATAATATCTGAAATAGCTCATTTATTTACCGGTACAAGATGTAATCACAGTTAATTGTGTTCGCATGACACGTACATGTACGGTATGAAACTTAAAAGGACCACCACTACCCCCCCCCCCCCCACCCCCCCCCCCCCCCTCCAAAAAAAAAATTACCTAAGGAAGCCTGTTCTTCCCGAGGGCCCTACCATTATCATAACCCAAGCAATTGCCAGGTCCCAAATTTACACGTGATTTGAAAGTAGCAATTGTGGATATTTGTCTCACCAAAGGAGGTTCGTGTCAGGTCGGATTCGAACCCTCAATGCTAGGATTAAAAGTCTAGTGATTGAATCACTGTACCACGACACCTAAACTAACTCCAAAGCTTTAAACCATGAGCTAAATTTTAATTTTAGTGACTGTCGTGTAAACCAAGCTATCATTGATGTATGTGAGTGACAAGCTCTCATTAGGCCTGTTTTCATCAGCCTGAGTTTGCCAATTAACCTGCTATTTTTAGACTCTGGATACCATCCCGAAGCTCGAAATTGTGTCTCCACCAGACCGATACGCTAATCACAAACTAGCTCGGATGGGCGCAAATTAGCCCGCTATTTCCGAAATAGCGGGATATTTGGAAACAAGATTTCTTGGGATATTTTCTCAACCAAATATCTTGCTAATTGCAACTGCGGGCTGATGAGGATGCAAATTAACTGGCTAATTTGCGAGATCAGGATAGTCAAAATAACGGGTTATTTGGCAAACTCCAGCTGATGAGGACAGACCTATAGATATCTAGAATCACCCTACATCTCACCCCTGGACTCCTATAATTACCCATTTAGCGTAGAACTGTTTATTGCCAGATACCATTTATCTGCAGAAGTAATGAGGCCATAGCAATAGGAAAGAGACAGTTACTTGTTTCCTGCTCTGCCGGGAAGCTTCGTGGCTAATTCAGGAAGTCACATCCACAAGTACACTGTACATGTATATAGGTCCTTGTTGGTAAAAACTAGTTGTGATAAACAGTACAACAGGGCTTAAATTAATCCAAGGCCATCCAAGGCCAGGCCTTGGATGCCCCTTTGATTGGCCTCAATGCCCCTCTCATTGGCCTTGGAGATTTTTTGTGCCCTTTCCAATTCTTCCCATTGGTGCTGTAATATAGGAATGTGCCCTACAGAAAAGTGGCCTTGCCCTAAAAATGTTGAAATTTAAGGCCTGGTACAACATTGAAACAGTCTATAAAGGTATAGTACTGACATGAACAACATAGAGTACATGTATATATTGAATGTACATGTTGTATTTAAAGGCTCTATTTACACACCTACATGCAATTATCAAGTATCAAGTTTATTTGTCTTCCAGAAAACACATGTGACAAAATATAATAGAGTATATCATAACAGTACAAAGAAAGACCAATCGTCCAAGACAATAATATAAAGTTGTTTACCGGTTAAACTGAGTAGTTTTATCAAGTGATTGAGTTATTCTACACATGTTGATTGTCATATCATGTAGACCAATGTGTCTTTAAAGTTTTGAAGGATTTGAATAAAAAGCCATACCGATAAAAGACAGCAGTATACTGTACGTTATAAACGAAAGTTACTTGTGAATGAAAAGCAGCAGTGAATACTTGAAAAACTGTTCTCGACTGCAAATAACTGATTACCTATTTAAATTCCATTCATTTTGTTTTTACATCGCTAAAGCTCAGGGTGGAAGAGTTTCCCCATGAAAGGACTGCATCAACCATTCATCCCTCCCCCCCCCCCCCCCACCACACATCCCTTGAACTTAATATCTTAAATGTATACTAATTAAATTGAGCTGTTGCCTACTGGTACAAACAAATTTATAAACTCAGAACTCGTATTTCCTCCACTTGCGCCTTATTTTCATCCTGGGAAAGGAAATTAAAAATCTCTAGGCATATTTATCATTTTCTACATGTACATACCGGTACCCGAAACCCATACATGTAGACCTGAACCTTAGACCTACGTATTCAAGTCTATGTTTGGGTTTGTAGAGAGAATCAAGCACCACATAATGTTTGCCCTAATAACTCATACGCTATTCTTCGAGCTTGAATTTCAATCACTTCCTTTTCTAAACTACAAGGATAGCATGATCAGTTTATGTATACCGGTACAACATGTACATTATGTGATCATGTGCCATTTTAATAGTGTACATGTACATGTATACATACATTTGGCATACACATTGTATATTTGTAGGCCTATACATTCATGATGAAAGAAGCCTGTTTTTAGTGGTTTAATAAACTAAACTTACTGTAGCCTACTGTACACAACCTGTATACTACAGACAATACTACCAAATTCATTAAACAGTGCACTGAAAGTTCCAATACCAGTCGGGACAGGCCATATACACTGTAGGGCTCCCCTGAAACTAATGAAAATAGGCCATCTTAGTAAAACATTACGACATAATAACAGCACTAAAAACCAAAACTGTATTGAATCTATAAGCAAATAAAGTCATCCAAGAACATAAAATAATGATAAATTGAATTATTATGGTTGATAATTACCTAGGGAGAAAAAAACAATGTCATTGCCAGATGGTGCATCTTGATTTATGGATGTGGGCCTAGGCAATTTTAAATTGTTATTTCCTTTCAGTTTCAGTTTCAGAAAATAATACTAAAATTGATAGTCATAACAGAAGCTGCAAAAGCAAAGCTTAAAAAAGAAAAATGAAAATAATAATAAAAGAAAAGAAGCAAATTTACAAATGAATGAAGCTCCGAGAATTTGGGCTCTTGAAAGCTCAATTTTTTGTTAAAGGACTGAAAATGACCAAAAAATTGCCATTGAGAACAAAATAGCCTTTTCTTTCAGTCTTGTGAATGAAAAAGTTGAGTTCAAATGAAACACATCCAGGTAAAATTCACACAGATTTTGGTAGAGCAGATGTTAGCACTTGAAAAAGCAACATCTCAACAAATTAATGTAAATATACGTCAAAAGGGGTTTTACAATTGGACTTGCACCTCTCAGTATTATACAGACACATGCACCCCCACCATGCAATGTATCAAGTTCAAGTTCAAGTTCAAATGGCATGAATATAAAAGTTGACAGAATATGGCATTACAATAGAAAGATGAGGTGACCTTGGTTGAAAGCAAGGCTTGTGGAATTAAGGTCCCTCATGGGTAGCTTATGAGTATGTCCTAGTAAATGAACAAACTCGTCAGATAAAAATACTGCATACATTAAAATGCTTACAAACTAAACTACCGGTATATGTATAAAGAAGAATGAAAGGTACAATCATGCAAGATGTGTATGTGTAATATGGACACAAACAATGAGATAACATCAGATGTGCCGGGTGCCCTTGCAAATTATTAACCCTGGAATCCTCTCCAACCTTTGATCTACATGTAATTGTAAGACCAAAATTGATAACACAAGTCAAACAATACAATCATGCTTTATTGCGGAAATGTAGGCCATTCAGACTAAAATCAATTTTTAACATTGAAAATCCATGTTTGTATCAAGATCAGAATCTCACTTGTACATGTACCTGTAATGTCAGTGAAGCAAAACATATGATAATCATATCTCACTTTTTGATAAATAGAATTTGGATTACAATACCACTGCAAAAGGAAGCAACATGTACCGGTATATCAAAAAAGAAAATTAGTATCAGTAGTTTCGGTACAATTACTAAATTCACATTTCCCAAGTATAATAGGTTCATTTCAGTACATTATGATACAGTGTGTGTACATGTAGGTGCATCATAGTTCAAATATCACCTTTTCTTCTGTGTAAATGAGCCTACATGTACATGTATAGTACTGGCACTGATAGTAAGTAACCCTGCATTCAGACCCCCAGGATTCATTGTATAGCTATACATTAAGTATTTAATTTTTTCTAGTCCGAATGTCATATAAAGAAGGATCATATATTAACAAAACATCCCGAACACCTGTTTTGAACAAAGACTAATAAAGAATCTAGGTGCTTCTCTACATGTAGTCTGAATGTATGAAATTTGTATATGGTAACTGGGCGGGGCTTGTTGTGAGGCGCACTAATGATTGACCAGCTGTCATGTCAACTGACCTCGCCATAATCTGTTTCTTTATACCATGATTTTTCCAAGTCTGTATGCTCCTTTTGTCGTACGGTGATTCTTTACATGTATGTTCATTTCTTTATACAAGTTTTGTATAAGTTTCCTATAGTCTAAATGAGCTGTCAGTTTCAGGCACTTTTCTTTTCCTCCTTGTACATGTACATCCCGTGGGGAGCTCAATTATCAAGAGCTACACTTGTAACCTATTTTGATTGTAAGCCACACTCCCCTCACAGCATGAGACTTGCTAGAGGGGAACCCCCAATATATTGCATGGCTTACATTGTAATAGGAAACAATCAAATCCGACTGGGCAATTACAAATGGACTGCAGGGATTTTTCCCCCGCAAGTCTATATGCAGTGTGTGTACACTAGTAGTCTTGTGCTTAACTTGTGCTTAAGTTGTGTTTGAAACATTGTCCCACAATGGCAAACTTGTCTTAAAATGTATCAAAGGTATATGCATACTGGAGCAAAAAAAGAGAGAGAGATATGGTACATGTATATCCTGTACCAGTGATTTTTTAGTTATAAATAGCCTCCCTAAACAAGATATCTTTTGCTCGATTGCATTTCTGAGTAGACTCTACGTGTAGTTGCAATTTTGTTTTCTTTCTGTTTTGAAAGTGGGACAATAAATCATAAATGCTAACAAATTATTTAACATCTGGCCATACCTCTAACTCTACAAGATGTACAATGAATGCAATTCACTAATGAACTTTAGTCGTACATGCAGGCCTATAGTGAAGCTAGTATTTCCCCCTTTTGCCTCGTCAAACTTTATTTCATTAATAATTGTTTGCATTCAAATGTTGAACAGGATGACACTGTACATGTACATTGTACATGTATCCTCATTATATGCACCACTTTCTGACATGTACATGTATGGGAGCCATAATGCATATTAATGAGGTTTCAGTATCCCTTTAAAAGTTTGCAGATCATTAGAAGAAACAAAACAACCAATAAAGATGTATACCGATATACACAGCATCCTTCCATAAACAATAGAAGATTATAAACACTAAATCTTGTATTCATCGTCTGTCGAGTGCTAGAAGGGCATTATCTGTATGTTGGAACTTAATGCGGTTCTGGCTCCCTGTAGTAGTTGAAGTCTTGGATTTTGTATTTGTGCTTATTCCTTATTCACATAAAATAATACAGTTACAGATATGGTATTAGTCCTGATGTCATGCTGACGCTTCAATTATGGTGGATGGGCATATGCAAACTACATGCATATGTACATGTACAGTATACACATTGTAAAGATCATGTGAATGTCAAGGTAATAATCAATCGTGCTTAATTTCTTATGATCAATGCGATTCCCGGGGTTTTTGTATTTGCTCCATGCAAACTTGCAACAATAACGGATGTCAAAGTGCAGCGTCACAACATTACTAAAGCGTGAAGCTTCTAAAGTCCAATGGCACTGAACAGAAAGCAAGCAGAGGGGAGGATAGAGAGCTAGATGTACAATGTACTCCTGCACATGTCCATGTACAATGTACTATCCAAGGGAAGAACAGCGAGCTAGCAGAAGCTAAGTTCACGCTGGCATTTATGGTTTTAACTTTAAAATTGCAAAACCTCAAAGTTACAAACAATGACAATGAAAGAACAAGTACTCACAGTTTTAAGCTGCAAGTTGAGCAAGCTGTCCTTGTACCTACAGGCTATAGTATTAAAAACATTGAAGTAAACTGCATCCGAATGGAACATTGAGTGAGGACCTTGAAGTTATCATGTTAACCATACAATGTAACATCCCTCAATCATGGTCTAAAACTTCTAGTAAACTTTGAACATTTGAAATGTCTGAATCCGCGCAGTCTGTACATGTAACTCACTACGAGATAACCTCAAAGTTTTATACCATAGTCTGTACTCTACAAGATAACTTTGAAGATTTAAACCACAAGCTAAAATTTATTTTGGTTTTGCTTGTGGTTTTAAACTTAAGTTTTAATACAGACTCTCATATATTAAAACCTGGTTACAGGGAAGAATAGAAAGCTAAATTATGTACATGTTCATGTACATATACATGTATATGGCGGGTTTGAATACAGATAGCTAGAAGTGGGGAAAACGTTGTAGCTCGGAGGAAATTGGAAAAAAAAAATATAGCAGAAGGAAGAACAGAAGCTACATGTACATGTGGCATGTCGGCCAAGGTAAAAAACAGACAGACAGCGACGAACATCAATCACTCAATGGGCGGTAACATGTTTAACAGGAAATTCAATCTCTTTGACAAATGACTAGGTGCGGAAAAATCCCTCTCCCTATCCCAGCGAGTCAAGAGTCATGTCAACGAAAAATGAGTTTCCTTCGTTGTGGCACATATGTGTAATGTTTGGTAAATGAGTGGTAAGTGAGATGATTAGAGTGGATTGATAATTGGCCATTGACAGTTTTCAAGTTTAAAGCGGTTCACTTCTATTTTAACTACATGTAGCTTTCCAGATTTCATGATAAAAAGTGATATGCTAGCTAATATCATCAACTTTTACAAACAATGCTTGAAAGTAACTTTAATTGTTGCAATCATGCAAAGATGCCTGAAGTTAATATGAGAAGACTAAACATAAAAAATAGATAGTGTTTGCAATCTAGATAACCATGAGTGAGAATTGCTGACTAAATTTTCCAAATACAATTGCAATAGTACATGTACAGTACGTCCAATTGCAAGTTCCTGACAATGAGGATATATATTGGTAATAACAGGCATGCAATACAATTGACATACGGCCTGTACATGAAAGCAAATTACAAGATACATGTAACTGCAAAGAGGTCTTCATACATGTACCTCATTCTCTTCCGGTAAACGTTGCCCCCACATTACAAATTTGGAATTCCTTTCATAAACCCGGTACTTACATTTAGTTTTAAGAATAGCTGTACAATATTCAATTCTTATCGCTAAGGATAATTAACGCCACCTACATGCGATGGACTTGCACAAAAATGAAATGGTGAGCCTGCACTGTATGTATTAAGTACAGTATGTAAAATGTGGCTCACCATTCTACAATAAATAGACCATAGCCTTTAAAACCTTTGTTTTTCATCGTGCCTTTGTAGTTTTTCCAATCTCAGTGACAAAAGGATTGTGGAATGAAAAAGGTTCAAGTTCTGCTATTGTGACGACAGTAAACACGGCCTCACAATGCTGGACAAAAGATTCTAATTTGAGCTTCAGTGGGTTTGACGAAATGAGGGCAAAATTTGTGTCAAATGAAAACTGTTGTTGTTTAGGCCTACTACAAAGTGCAAGGATAGACAACCACAGACATGGATGTAGATGTACTGTAGATAGACTTTGGGATGTACAGCCCACAGTAGGTGAATTTAAATAGCCAGCACTACATTTTGTAAATCCGTCTAAGGTACGCAGATGTCTTGTTCTAGTAGACTTGTCGCTTCAAAACAAATGGATGAAATAAATATTGGTATACTGTATGAATCTACATGTACATACGTGTGCATGCACATGGTATATAATAGATGAAATCTAAGTTCCACTTTCTTTAAACAGGTTTGTATTATGAGACACAGAGAGACAAGAGAAAAGAGAAAAGGAGAGACAAGGAGAGATGAGGAACAACATGGGGAGACAGAGATTAAATAAAACCATAAAGATCCTACATACATCTTAAAGCCCCTTTTCCAAATGATTTGTTGCAGCTCTCTTTCCTTCCTTGTATATAAATTCAAGGTCCGTGGCTTGATACACTTTCACAACGGCCCTACATGTACATGAAGCACATTTCCTTTTACAAACAAGGAAATTGAATATTCTTTCATAGAATTTCTCACATACATGCATACAAGTAGGAATGTTGCGCATACATGTAGGTCTAGTAGTACATACTGGATAGTGGATATCATTTGTAAAAAGTAAAACTTTGGTATTCAGCATGGGATTGATCATAATAACAATTGATTTCACAAAGTGAGCAGGCTAAAATAACAAACAAAACAAAAGAAAAGAAACAAATAGTTCAAGACAACAGAGAGAAAAAAAACCCAGAACAAACAACATTTGATATTTAAGAGATATCAACAGTTGTATGCATGCATTTTTTTTTCTTCCAAAAAATGCAAATACAAATTTAGATATTAAGCAGCAGTAGATCTCTACAATCTACATTGTTTAATTTCTCTTCTTTATTATTTTTTTTTGGAGGAGGATTGATAGAATATTTCTAATTATAATTATTTCAGTCATCATCATGTCAATACATTTAACAGGGACCTTTTTACTACCATGAACCTTCAACGTAGCAATTCCTTGCACAGTGTAAGAAAGCATTCGTTTGTTCAAAACAGATGTCGTAGAATCCCCAAACTCTCTTCGAGAAGTTTGAGTTAATTAAAAACATCCTTGTTATTGATCATCGTTTTACAAACATGTTTTGATGCTTCTTGGAATTGGCATTACACATCAAATAATGCCTCTTCCTCTCCTCTTATCAAAGCAATTTCAAATCATTATTTCGCATCTTTCTTTTGAGATAGAATCAGCATTGCACCGAGTCGTACCATATGACATCAAAAGGTCATGACCTGACTTTAACTCTGATGACCTTAAATGAGTGATTGATGATTACACTGTACTATACATGTACTTAGAGCCCTGGCTGACAAGCAAAAATATTGTCTAAAGAAATGTATTGAAGATTGAAGAAAAGCATAATTTAATAACTGTACAGTAACAGTGCATAGTGCATACAATATGTGTAACTATTGTTTCTAGATTAAACATACAAAGAAACTTGATTGGAAGTGTGTGGTTGTATCTACAAAATACCTGTTTTGTAATGTAATCAGATTTAATGCATAAATATTTGTGCCTCATGACAAATTATTTCATTCACTTGCTACAATTGCATATCCATGTATACCACATGTTATTAGGAGGGGCCAGTCATAATGTTTGACCTACCTACAGTACTTAGCAACAACTACCGGTAATGCAATTTGCATTCCGACTATACAAATACATTTATTTGTAATGTAGTTGAAAGAATTAATTTGTAATGAGGCACTTAATAATGAGTTATGCATTCAATTTGATGGCATTATGAAAATGGCATAATCTAACATTTACAAGTCAACATTGGTTCTTCATCAAATCTTATTTGATATGATGTCTAAACCTCTTATTTTCAGGGCACCACAGTTTCCTTCGCATTGGGACTGGCAATTTTAGGACAGTCAGCCCTGCTGTTCATTAGTCCTTTTTTATCGGGGAGGGGGGAGGGGGGCGGGATGTGGAGTTACAATATCTAACTTTAACAAATTAAAACCCCGGATTCATGCAAGGACGAAATTGTGTGTGATGACAAAGCTATTAAACTCAAGTTTGTCATTTCCATTACCTGTACCTAAATTCCAGTGCTAAAACGCGCTTGGACATCAATCAATCTTCTAACTTCTACAAAAATTATTTTGGAAATGAAGTCTCTGATCGACAATCCCTGCAGCCTGAACCCGTTTCAGGTTAGCCAACTAGCACTTTGATTATTTTAGCTGGACCGTCTTTTCCCTTGAACTCTAGGTGCATGTAGTAATATTGACAAGAATGTTAAGTGTGTGTGTAATTTTGATGACAATCCCAGTAGCAACACGAGTCAATGAATGAATGGCCATGGAAAATGGGTTTCCCATTCGACTCTCTAATTTGCGAATTGCTTTAACAGAAACAGCATTTATCAGTCTACATGTGTATGTGCATACTTGTAGTAGTACAGTGTACATTGTACACATTGCTGTCAAGTGTATGATTGAAAATGTTTAAAACCTCTTTCATTTTTAAAATTTGCATGCATTAAATATTGTAAAATTGTACATAACATTTTTTATACATACACGCATATGGGTACATACTACATTTAAGCATCAAATTATTTTTTCTCCACAAGGGATCTTCCAAAAACAAAGAGCCCCCGTGAGCCTTCTCATGGGTTTTTTTTTTTAATACAAATTTTCCTTGAGTTGGTACCCATGATACTCCTTAATTCTTTGCTTAATTCATTATCATTTATTTAAGTCGGCATTTTCCCTCTTACAACTTTACAAGTTACATGTACATGGGGTTATGACTTTCAACCTGTGATGACATTCTCTCCATTTCTTCCTGTTATGCACTTTCCTCCTCATCATTCAGAGCAACCGTATTGCATTCTTTCTTTAGTCTGTACCATATAAAAATCTTTGGTCTTCTTTGTCTTTTCAATATGCTCTCATACAAACACCCCATTGCCATCGCCTCTAGCTCTAGCAGAGATGGTGCGGCAGCGTGCACACCAGTACTACCAGTGCGGTATAGCCGCTGCTGACGGCCGCACTGCACTGCCAGCTTCTGTTGCATGTATAGGTAATACTCATTCATAGAGGTGTGAAGATGGACGATATGCATATTATTATTATGCCTCCTCTCAGTCTCAGTGATGGCTGACAATACATGTACATGTACACTGTACATTGTATTTCCGGATGTAATGTTTCTACTGGAAATTCCCCACATTTCCCATAGACAAGATTTTGTCCTGTTTAAAATCTGGGAAGTCCCTATTATTAATGCCCAGTAAAACAATGAGTGGACATGCAATTTAATGAACATGTGGGTGAGGTTAAAGCAATGGATACACATGGTCAAAATTACAATTTACGTTATAATTGCTTGGCTTTACTGTACAAACCAGAAGGACCGACGTGTAAATAAACTTGTTTGCAATTGCTACAAAATAGGCATAATGATATAAACTGAACATACTTTTTAAAATATTGGCTGGCTCTATATCTCTTCTAGGGGAATATTTAAAAAATGCCCTTTAATTAATGAATCATATTGCCCTCATCTTACGACTTGGGGCAATATGATTCTGCTGTAGGCAATATACAGTATTATTCCCACAAGGCCGTCCATTAAACATGGCAATACTACTAGCCCTAATTACTAGAGCTAAATTAAATTCCAACATTATTATTAATAATATTAATTAAAACAATCGACAAGTTCTGAATGAAGCTGGCATTAAATTTGTGCACTCTCTCCACTAAAGTTTATGCAAACAAAACCCAGAATCTACAGGGTGATGCATGATGTCTGATGCTAAAAAGAAAATACATCATTTATATAATATTAATACACCAATCTTAATTGAATTAAGCGCGATGTTCCAGGAGCTAGGAGAAGGTTACTCCATGCCGGAGCGGAACGGGGAAACGAACGGGAACCTACGGGACGTTCTCCCGGTCTCATAAAATACCATCCCGCTCACTCCCAAATGCAAAGACACATCAATCATATTTCATTGGTGGCGAAGCGAATATAAGATAGACCCTATAGACCCTAATGTTCAATATATCATATTAAGTGAAGGAAAATATCAAAAGAATACTTACAGAGTTACTGAAAGCAATGTTCGAGCCCGCATTTAGCTCAAAGAGTCATTAAACGGAAAAACATGCAGAAGACTCCAGCGTCAACAAGTTGTTTCCCCCAAACGGTATGCGAAGCGTGAAAACGCTGATAAACTTTGGTACAAAATAATGCATAAGGACTGTACTTCCGGGTATATGCTGTAAGTTGTCACGAGAGGGCGACAGACAAAAATCCGTTTCCAGGAGGTTCCATACAAGCCACTGCACTCGACACACTTTTATGCAGTGGTTCAGCGGTGCATGCAAAGATGGCATGGGCATGATGGGTTGCCTAGGAGATTCGGAGGAAATTCATCATCCCCATTAAAAAAATCACGGAAAAAGATCATGTTAGTTCATAATGTAATACAAATGAGCTTAAAACTTTAAAAATGCGGGTTGCAATGAACCTGGGCTGAACCTTAGAAAGTTACAACAATAAGACAGTATAGTAATTGTTATTTTAAGAGTAAGAGTTATTTCAAAACTACCCAGATATCTCGTAAGCTATAAATTGTCAATATTTTTATTTTGTTTCCATGTATACTTCTTTTAAAGAATAAATTTAAAATTACGAAGTCATTTATCAGTGCCCATTTTTGTTTGATCTCCACCACATGAATGCGACCTCCCCCTACTTACTTGCTGCCAGCCGAAGATGCTGTCCCTTTGCAGCCAACATCAAATTCTGTAGAACTATGCAGGAATTATGAATATGCCATGTATGTCATAAATTATCTGTGAAATGATTTAAACGTTACCAGTGTCCTAGTAATCAAATTATGCAGGGAAACCCGATTACCTTCTAGACTTCACTGTCAGGCACCAGGCGCGTACGCAGGGGGGGGGGGGTTTGGGGGGTTAAACCCCCCCCCCCCCTTTGGTATTTTTATGTGTATAAACCCCCCCTAAAAAACCCTAAAACCCCCCCCTTTGGGATTTTTTTTTTTTTTTTTTTTTTTTAAATTATTATTTAAAAAAAAAAAAAAAAAATTCCCATGGATGACCTAAACAAGTGACCTCACCCCCCTCCCCCCAACGGAGCAACATGTCAAATTTTCAAATTTCGAGACAAAAAAAAAAAAAAAAGTGTCCTCTTACCCCCCCCCCCCCCCCCCCCCCCCCCCCCCCCCCCCCCCCCCCCCCCCCCGCTTATTCAGCGGCTGGCTGAGTCGTTGCGAAATTTTCGGCCCGATTTATAAATGTTAAAACCCCCCCCTTGAAAAAATCCTGCGTACGCGCCTGTCAGGCACTATTGAGTGAGTGACTGACATCTGTTTTTCTTTGGTAATAACTTCTTCTTCTTCTTACTTTGCTTGGCTTCTTCCATTTTTGAGAACTGCAGTTGGTGTAGGTGTTGGTATACAGTATAGTGGTAGGACACAAACAATATAATAGGCAGGTTTACAGTGACATCACATAAAATGAGCAGTAACAGGTACATGAGCATTTGTCTACATCAATAACCTTTTACTTGTAATGACCAAAAATTAAACTAATTGAATCTCTGTGCAGCACAAAACGAACGGCCATTCAGACGGTTGCAATCACTTAAGTCGATTCGACAACTTATGGTCCTTATTTTCCCCCACTAAAAGCAATTTCAAGCCCTTTCTGAGGGAAGTTCTAAATTAGTATTGTCTTTCAAATGCCGTTGGAATTTAACCTTTTCATTCTTTTGGCCTGCAAATGGGACATAGTACCTTTACATTTTATGAGTTCGTTGATAACGCCATCTTCGGCGGCTTGAATCAAGTGCAGTGTAGCGAATATAAAAAAAGGCCAGATTCTGGACTATGCCTGGGGAATCAGGACTATAATAAGATATTTATTCGTCTTTCTTTCAAATGTCACATAGAGCACTAACATTAGATCATTACACCTTTACAATGCAACAAAAATGGTGGCAATGATTAAAAGAAAGACGAGGAGACCCTGTGCGATGATCCTTGAAGAGGTGTCAATCTGCTGCTTTTCATGTAAAATGACAATTATGATGCATGTATTTTGAAATTACATAATAAACCATTATTGAATTGAATTAAAGACCGTCAATACCAAAGGGCCAGAAGGGATTAGACCACCCAGCCAGATCACTGACAGGTGGCTATCTCATCAACTCAGCTCTCAACTAACATAAGAAAAAGAGGATCATTTTCATCATAATTATAGAGGGAGCAAGTAGCTACAAGTAGGACAGTGGGATCATGTTTTGAATGAAAACATACCTCAAGACTGTACCATTCTCCTCTCTTTCTGCTAATCATTTTCTACTCTGTCCTTCTCTACCCCTCTTCTCAAATCTTCTCGAATGACACAGGGGTTTTTAATGTTTTTAATATTTGTAATATAATTTTTATTTAGATTTTGATGTAATATTTGAGAGTTTTTTTTTTTTTAATTATGCATGATTTATGGTTGTACGTTGTAGTCGTTCATAACTTTGACCGTTATTGTGTTATGCATTGACTTTATAAATTGAGCGATTTCAGCATTCCAGTTGCATGTTCTTTAATCGACGATAAACCGAATCGATTAAATTCAAATCAATTTCAGAATGGAAGGGGGGTCATTTCCAGATGATGTTATAAGCTTCATCAGAAACTATGTTCGTTGCTGTAAAAGTAAATGCCCGTGGTGGTGGTAGGCGTGGGGGGGGGTGGTAGGGGTGGGGGGGGGGGCGGGGGCATGCCGGCGACCTTGAGAAAATCCAGGTTTTGTTCTTGATGAAACCTTCCTGTGTTTTCCGCCCCGACCCCCTTCTCTCTCTCTCTCTCTCACTTTCTTTGCCTCTTTTTCTCTTTCTCTTTCTCTCTCTTTCTCACTTGTCCCTTTCGCTTAAACTCTTTAAAGGCACACTGTCCTACTTGTAGGTACTTGCTCCCTCTATATAGAAAACTTCCCAAATCGGTGCCTGTTGGTCCCCCATGATCCTCTTTTTCTTATGTTAAATGAGAGCTGAGTTAATGAGATAGCCACCTGTCACAGTGACCTCGATGGCTCTCTGGGTGGTCTAATCCCTTCTAGCTGCAGTAGTAAAGCCTCCCTTTAAAGGTTCTGTAGCTTTCAAACCATCCATAAGTAGGCCTACAAAAAAAAAAAAAAAAAAATCCTGATATTTTGCAGTTTTGAATTCTTTAACTCTTTTTTTTTTGACGAATTAAAAAAAAAGCCGACCGTAAATTTTAAGATTTTGGGGTCGGTTGCAACATCTTATATTTTGTTTAGGCCTTATATAGATCGACGCCCTTCAGTAGGAAAGAAGAAATAATATATATATATACATATAAATATATATATATATATATTTCATATATGTTTGTGTGTGTATGTGTATATCATTTGTAGCACACCACCCCCCCCCCCCCCCCCCATTTAGACAAACCTATAACATTCGGCCGACCCCTCCCCCACTTCGTCGCTACTGTACACAAAACTTGCTGATCCTCACGACAACCAGCAAAGTTCCTCGACTCAAAATAACTGAATTCAAACACACAGTCTTCTTCCTTATAAGCACTTGGGAAAACATACTTAAGGGTTGTCTCTTCGATGTTTGTCATCTTAACTGTTCCTTTCATCCCCTTTCATCACTCTCCCTCGCCTATTCACCCCTATTCACGAGCAGACGACAGCTCCCATTGTGCGTTGTTGCGCTCGCCCGCTTCGCCCGGTTGTCATACACAAAACCCGTGCATTGATCTATTTAGGAATTGACCCCCCGGTCCCCGAGCGGAGAAAAAGCGTCCCTTAGCAACGGGCTATCGGTACCTGCTGTAGTAATTGAATGTAGTGTTGTGTTGTATGGCATGTACTCCCGGATTTTCTGCATGTTGCGATGTTGACTCGTACGTGCGTGCTTTCGTTTCAGTAGAGAAGCGACCGAGAGACAGCCAGAAGCGCATACAGTGATATATCGTTTTCAATTCCATATGCCCACTTTCTAGGGGGTGCTGATTCTATATTCAGCTGAATTTTATTCTGCAATAAGGTGACAAACGGAGGTAAGTCTGAATATTTCATAATCATAAAATCTAATATTTTTCGTAAAATAGATATATATATATATATATAACAGATAAGGTAGTTATCGTTGTAGGCCTAGGTTATGGATCACATTGCGAAATGTTTATGTTTTGTGACTAAATCTAGGTGTGTGTTGCTGTACGTTATCTACAATAAATGTGTTTCCTTTCCAAGACAGTTAATGTTGAAGGGTATAGGCAATAATTTGTCAACTAATGCCTTAATTTCACCCATTTATCTGAACTTTGATTAAGAAAACTAGCTTATATCTTACAGGTGTCAGACTTTTATTTTTTAAATGCGTTTCGCATTTGAAGACTTTCGTGATAGAAAAAAACACTTGTATGGCCTCAAATGTCACATTATAAATTTTGTAGAGTATATTCGTTGGAAATAGTCAGTTGTAAATGACCACAAACACAGTGCGTATCTATCAATGTAGAAGTTATTCTGCAGACTTATGTAAGGCTATTTTTATCTAATAATAATGTAAATGACACCACATGAAAATGACTTTTTGCGAAAGTTAATTATATTTTGTTGACGTTTTCAATTACCGGGTCAACAGTGTCCAGTCACAATGCTTGTAAATGCAACATGTATAATACACAATTTACCCGATTTATTGGTGATGATATGAAATGCGCGGCAGATTCTACAAGCCGGTATAATTCACAGATCAAAACAGACTTTAAAATATATATCCGAGATATCTTTGCATACGATAACTTATTCGATAAAAAGTGGTTTGACAGCACTATTTAACTTGCTCCAATATAAAATATAAACAAAGGAAACAGAAATATGGAAAGAGACGATATTTCCTTTGATCATGAATGTTTATTGGTCATGTTGGTTAAGACTTGAAAATTCTAACAAAATGTGGGTAGATTATTATAAGGTTATATGACCGTTTCACAATTTTGTGTACCACAGAGGCATCGATAAACTATATTGTTGGAATAATACAAATATGATTATATCGTAAAAAGCTTCAGTTATGGTGTGGGTCGGTCAATATATTTGACACACAACAGGTTTTTGATATCGTCTTTTATTCGGGACTACTCAAATATTTTTCGTTTCATGACCTCTCACATTGCCTCCAGCAATTTTCTGTCACTCGCAATTATGCGGCCTACAAATCCTGCCCAAAAGAATGCTATAATCTGCTCAGAATTGTATAAATCAAGGTACTATTCTGTCGAAGTGCTCTTAATTCAATGCCATATGATTTTAAAATGTATACCTCAAGCTATAGAAATGACATCTTTTAACAGAAGTGCAAGCTTTATAATAAACTTAAACGAAATTGAATAATAATAACAATAATAATAATATTCAGCTTTTATATATCTCGGATGTCGTCTCTAAGCGCTTTCATATACAGTGCGTCCCAGAAAAAACGAAACCGAGAAGTATCGATGTTCTATCATAACTTAATCATAACCATAATTAATGAATGATACATATTTGGAAAGCTTAGAGTCCCCTCTTTCAGTTGATGCTACTCACGTGATGCATATTTCACGCATGAGTGATTAAAAGCAATTTGAAGGAAGGAAACCAAAAAGACATTTGGCGGGCGGTATCTGAATTTCGAAGAAAAATTCACATTTCTAGAAAGTTGAGTTTCTGCCCTTTCATATGACACCTCAATCAGGAAAAATGAGCCAGGAATGACAAAGTTCTGTTTGTTTAAAGTAGTGCTTGTATTTCCATAATTTTATTAAACGAATTCGTTTTCACTGGCAGCCTGCCGTATCAATAAACGAAATTAACAAAAGACTTAACTCCGTTTCGTTCACAATCAGCCGTAGACGAGTGTCTTCATGCATGGCTGATTGTCAACGAAACGGAGTTAAGTCTTTTGTCAAATCTGCTTTTTGCTACGGCAGGCACCCAGTGAAAACGAATTCGTTTGTTAAAATTATGAAAATGTAAGGGCTACTTTAAACAAACAGAACTTTGTTATTCCTGGCTCCTTTTTCTTGATTGAGGTATCATATGAAAGAGCAGAAACTCAACTTTCTAGAAATGTGAATTTTTCTTCGAAATTCAGATACCGCCCGCCAAATGTCTTTTTGGTTTCCTTTCTTCAAATTGCATTTAATCACTCATGCGTGAAATATGCATCACGTGAGTAGTATCAACTGAAAGAGGAGACTCTAAGCTTTCCAAATATGTATCATTCATTAATTATGGTTGTGATTAAGTTATGATAAAACATCGATACTTCTCGGTTTCGTTTTTTCTGGGACGCACTGTATAATCGAATACCGAGTCTGCACATAATTATATATCATATTCAGTTGAATTACTTCATTTTATTCTTAAAACTGTCCATGCTTTAAAGTTTTATAAAAAAATAAAAAAAATTGTTTTTTATGCAAGGAAAGGAAAGTTCCTTCAGATACCTGCCTCCTTTAAAGACCAAACGAATGTAATCTAGTTTTCAATAATTTTTTCGACATTAAATCTTGACAAGAAAAACAAAAACAAAACAAAACAACGACAAACAACAAATCTTCATGACTTGATTATTAAGAGGAAACTCGACATACTTCACTGGTTAATTCTCTCTGATCTAGTGCTCTCGTTTTCAAATATTGATCTCACAAATCAGATTAACTCCCTGTATTTTTCTTTGAGTCAAAATAATCGGATTTATTCCTTTGTCGTGTAGGTTATTAAAGCAACCAAAATGTGTTAAACTCTGTGCCTGCACGCAGCGATGTCTGCAGTAAGTCTCGATTGGTTCGCATGAAAGGCTTTTCCCTCATAAAAACAAACGATTAAATGACTGTATAGTGTAGCATTAGCTTTTTTAAGTGAGCTAAATGTATTTACGTAGCTCGTAATATGAACATTAAGATAAAGTGTAGTCGAGATACATTTTTCGTGAGCAAATAGAAGGAATATGACCGAGCACATTTATGTTATTTATTCTTAGATAAGATGACGTCTAACTTCTTAATGTAACACAGACTGGGTGTTTATTTTACCGTTGCCCGTTTCAAGCGATCATTTTGACATTTACCTTGGTAGATGGGGGCTTTATAGATGGGGGCTTTATCTTATATGCGTATAGGTGACGAAAGTCATTCACCTCTCTTTGCTTGACGAAAATTCAGTAGAAAGAGTTTTGTTTAATTTTATGTTTTAAATTATCATAAACTGCGAGTTTGCTAGGTGCGTTTGGTAAAGATAATTATGTTTCGCGTGTGCATGCAGCTGTTCATAATTATTTCAATTATATCAATGATGTGTTGCGAATATTATGTCATTTTATGGAACTTTTTCATTTTTATTCAACTTTTGTTTGATTTGGGGATTGGTATGGTATTTAAGTATATCGGGTAAAAAAAAATAGAATGGAAGCGTAACAATGGCGTACAAGTAGAATGACGAAAAGATGGAAATACAAAACTGAACTTTTCATAATATATAGAAGATATCAAAGATAGTAATAATATTCAATCTGGTTTTTAATAGTGCTTGATAACAAAATACAAAAAGCTAATAACTTTACAGATAATAAGGAACCGCGGATATCAAATCCACTTACGCAGAGTGTGCACCATCTCTACTCCGTGGGGAGTATTCCTATCATAATTATCATGGTCACCATGAGGACATATGACAATACTTTCACAAAGGTTTTCGTCACCTTACCAGGTCCCCGTTTCTATATTGATTATGTAGTGGCAAATGTGTCGGGGATTGAACCCACGACCTTAATAAGTTTAGGCTAGGGCCTTTAACCTCTCGACTTCGTCACCTTTACATTGACATTGTTCTGAATAAGAAATTTAGAGAACAAGTCATGAAATAAACTGTTTTTGGAACAACATTCAAGTGTGCATTACTGTCAAGTCTTCAAGAATGATA